>LJIJ01000230.1:0-167959 GCA_001718145.1 Orchesella cincta | reverse complement strand
CTCTTTTGTCTCATCCTTTGTTTGCATAACAAAACCAATTCATTGGTAAACCATGGTGCGTTAAATCCCTTCACTAATCTCCTTTTGATTGGAGCATGTTTATCTAGAATTCCTAAAATAAGCTTCTCAAAAAGTACAGGACCTTCGTGAAAAGTGTATTTCATTAGTTTAGGAATGACCAGTCTACTTTACTTATTTCATCTGAGAAAAGTTCAACATCAATATCTTTATAGCTGCGATACTGAATAATTTTTGGGTTAGCTTTTAGTCTCAACTGTTTATAGAGTACATATGTCATTTTATGATCACTTGATGTCAATTCAAGACACCCAGATAGACTAAATTTACTTCCTGAGGAAACATAAACGTGATCTAATAGCGTTGCTGTTGTTCTAAACTCTGTCTCTGAGTTCTTCTGTCTGCATGTTTGAATTCTTGTTGGAATTTCCATTTTTTGTTGAGCATCAAATTGTTTTGCTAATCTACGTAACTTGTACACTTCGTCAGTGCGTGAAAGCAAATCTACGTTAAAATCACCTTGAATTAAAAACTCTAGGTTTTGAGAACGCATGAAAGCGAATATTTCTTCTAGAACTGCAAAGTTCTTTTCATTAATTTTGGAAGGTGGAAGGTAGATTGTACAGATTAGGATCGATTTTAAGTATTCTGTGGTTATTTTAACCACGATACATTCTATATCACCTAACTCGAAAGGTAAGTCAACTGCATCGTACAAATAACTGTTATGAATGTAAACAATTAGTCCACCACCTTCCTTTTCTATCCTATCTTTACGTACAAAATTGTAAGCTGGGATCATAAATTGATTCACAGCGTCCCTGACTGAGCTGAGTTTAGTCTCAGTTATGGAACAGATTGCAACATTCATTTCATTAGATAAAAAATACCTTAATTCTTCATATTTTGACTTAATGCCATTTATGTTTAGGTGAAGAAATTTTCGATGTTTGGGGAGTCGTTGCTTTATTGTTGTGACGGTTGATCAGTTGAGTCTTCTTGGTTGTCTGATCTGAGTCACTTTCTTCGAAGAAATCATCTGAAACTTGAGGTTGATCAGACGATTGCTGGGTTAACGGTGTTGCCGTGATAGTCAATATTTCTTCTGCGCAGGAACTGCATATCCAATTTGAGCTGTCAGTGCTTGAAAAATCCAATGGGATGCATTTCCGGGAGGCTGCAGAGTGGAATACTGTGTTGCATGTTGAGCATCTTACGGATCTGTGTCGTGTATTGATCTCGTCATTACAGGATCCGCAATTGCCAACTATCTGGTATGGCATTTTGTCAGTTAAGAAAAAAAAAAAACAAAAAAAACTTCTTTGAGAAGCAAGTATTTGCTCATAGAAAATTGCAATGGTCAATGGATAAAACTAAATGATGCTTGCCTTATGGCAAGTCAGACGTGATGTGCACCATTGTGTGCCAGCCAATTCGATAGTTTTATGTAGAATTATATAAATCAAATGAGTATTAATTTCAAATTCAGCAACACACAATGATACACATTAGTGACTTGTTAGTTGAAACAGGATACAAGATCCTGTCTTCCTTCTTGTGTAGCAAGTGCGTTGGTAGCAGGTGTTTCCCTCTAATCAAAACAAAGGAAATACATAGCAGGTATGGGCTCTAACAAAATGGATTATTGCTGATCCTAATTTTCACAAAACTTAGGTCAACTATTGTAGTTTCTATTAATTTTCTTCAATTTCTAGATAGAACAGATTCTTGCGAATTTGTGGTAGTATTTAAATAATTATTCTGATCAAAAGTTATTTATTTTATCACAGAATCAATGATAGTGAGAAGCTCAAAAAGTATGTGTCTGCTCTCTGCTATGTATATGTGTATGTGTTCCAATTCCCATTCTCTCATCTTATCTCATTCTTATCTCATTCTTCCAAGCCTTTTATTGTATTCAAATGTTCTCTCATTGTTGGTTTGATTGCGTGTTCATTCACTTACCGGTTTTCTTAAGATCCAGTTTTGCATTGTTAATGTGGAAAAAATTAAATAATTGTGGAAAAAATTATTGTTATTTAACATTCTCATGCAGAGGATTTTCATCCTCACCATCCTTTTCAAAGTTCATCGTGTCATTCAGTCATAAAATATTTCAAAACACCAATTTTCTCGGATGAGTTAAAGTCAAATGATTCAAACCAGTGGAGTAGTGGAGCTCTTCAATTAACTCTTGAATTTTCTACCACTAACATCCTTGCACGCAAAACACACAAATCCACTTTCTGATATTAAACAAGACCCTCATAGTTTTTAGTGGGAATGTGTGGATGTCTGGAATTTAGTATTACACTTTGCTGGCATTTTAATGAGTTCTCGTACTTCAACGATGCGATATTATATCTTACAGTCAAGTACATGCGTACTTTTACGCGTTTTATTAACACAAATACCAAACCAACCAAATGCTGCAACTAAACCACATTGCTACGCGTTCCGCAAAGGACCACAGACGCTCCTTCCAGAAATTTATGCATCCCATCTTCTAATAATCTTATCACCATTATGCGGGCATGAAATAAACTTGGCACTTTGTTGGTAGACATGTTATATGCGCCCTGTGTTTTGTAAATACAGTAGCAAGGAAGCAATGATTGCATTACAGAACATAAAACTGGAGAATAATCACAACCACAGGAGGATCCCACTAATAATTTTTTATTTTTTAAAGCAGCAATATATTCACGAGAAGAATGCGACGGTTGGTAATAGTTCTTGCACTACAATACTATGAAAGCTGCTGCTCGCGTTTTGGTTGCTGAATTGAAATTGTGTTTGTGAACGAAACAATTCACCTAATGCGTAGTTTACCTCCTACTCATTCACTCTCAACGACGACTGACTGGGAGATGATGCTATGAATTAAATATTAAAATGTTTGTAGTTTGAAGTCATATACCATGCCATATCGCAGCAGTGTATACCTGTACCAAACAGTAGATTACATTATACAGAAACGGACGAAATATGTATTGCAATGATGAACTCATTCATGTGACACAGAAAAGGTTGAACCTGACTTTGGCTTTTTTGGGCTACACAAAATATATGAATTCCAGAGAAAATTAGGAGGGGAGTGCCTATTTTTGGTGACAATGTTGAACCACTTTGAAAATTTAGTTTTTGGCCTTTTATGTACTTGTGAGCAATTGAATTACCATAAAAATAAGTCTGACACAAGTACAGAAGTGAGTCACGGTTAGTTACTGATTACAGTTTTACATATGTGAGGACATACGAGGATAAATGCTACACATTACAAAAATGAGCGTGTTTCTATGTTTTGACTTTACCAGTTAGAAAGCTAAAAATGTTTGGTTTTTAACGTGGGATGGAAGTTTTTTGAGCTCTTTGATTTTAATGAAGCACAGGAGAGATGTGATGAGATGGTGTTCTGAAGTACATCCCAAATGACTAGGACAACTGCAACTGCCGTCAGAATTTACATATGTGACAAGTAATTTTCAATATCCGCTTCTGGAAAGGTAAACATCCTTTTTGATGCGCTAAGCAAACTTATATACTAACATGCATATTTTTATTATACGTATTATTTGTGAAAATCGTCGCATATTTATTTTTCACAAAACGAAGTTGAAAGTTGTTTAAGAACTGTTCATGATATTCAGTAAATTTCGGTTTTAATAAGATGACACCGTTGATGATTGATGCGAAATCCTTGATGTTACTTAAGCCGTTGGGATTTCAAACGAGCATGAATATTTTGTTTGAGATGATTTGTTTCAAGTTGTGTGGATTTGTATGTTTTAGATTAGGGACGCAATGTGTACAATGGTCTGGTCACTTTCAGAACACACATCACATTGTTTTATACGCATTAGTCAGTGAATCAAAACTCGTCTGAAGTGTATGATGGTGAAGGTAGGTCAACCTAATCTATTTTTACTAATCTTTAAGCCTTGAATAAACAGCGCATTGTTGTGACTCTTGGTCTGCTTGGATGTGTAACAAATACTGCAAAATCATGATTGACGATCACACTTGTCATGTTTCATATGAGAGTAGAGGCATCAAATAAATTGATTTTTATTGTTGGAGGCAAATAGTTTTGTGAATTGAACTAGAAGTAGATGGATGTTTTATGACATGAAATTCAATAGCAAATCAACTTTTTCGTTTATAGTGACGCGATGTAAAGGTAATAATAACGCACACAACGCAGCTTCGACGCTTGAAAAAGTAACAGAACCAGACTGGGAGTGAAATGGGAATTATTGAAAATTCTACACTCGTAGACTTCGTGTTTCTGCTGTCATCAATAAAACTGTCACACACGGATATATACCTATAGCTTTAATGTGACTACTCCATCCACTTCACAGATACTACTGCTTACATTTCCTTTAAATGGATCCTGCCATCCCCTATAAACTTTTTTTAGTTTGTTCTGCTTCCGATATACAAATGAAATAGATACAGCCACAACTACCTAAAAGCAAGCTCCATAGACACATTGACCAACATCACATCGGTAGTTTGTGAGCAGTACCAATAGCGAATAACTTTAGTTACAGATATAATCTGCGAGCTAGACTTGACCTACAGTAAAGAGCTACCACGGGATGGTTCTACTACTCTACATGCAGTTACTGCGGCGGAAAAAGAGCCGGAAAGATTACCTGTGTACCAGCACCATCAACAGATATAGATAAAATAGAGTCAATGTACCCAACATATAGCTATTTTCACGTTACAACAGTAATCGGTGTTTTTCTTGTCCCAGATTTTGCTCGAACAGAGGTTTGCTAAAATACAATTTAGACACAAAACTGATTACTGACAATGAGGCATCTGCGGACATTACATGGCATGTATTTCTACCTGCATGATTTTATCATTTATAGCATAAACCTACGAGTGATATAAGTTACATGTTACACATACCAACCAAAGTAATTGAAATGGGATGTATTAGGATTATGAAACGTGGACTACACTAGGATGGATTCCTGAAGCATGCATGTGGTTAAGAGCTAAATCAAGCAATTTTACCTTGCTTTTTATATGCACCTAGTACAGCTGAGCTGATTCAATAACAATTAGGATAAAATGCTGGAAGGATAGAAAATACGCCCTTATTAATGAACACAACTCCCAGTTGGTGGTCATCCCAGACTTTACTACGTACTGGAAATAAAAGTAGAAAAGAAAAACGAATGCCCACTTAAAGGTAAATTCAACTCACTTTTCTTCGAGCCTATGAATGTTGACGCTGTGCATTCCTTCAATGAAGCAACTTGGATTTAGACAAAGCAGCTCTTAAAGTATCCCGTAACAGAATTTAGGTCACTTTAGCACGAAATATGGTAAATAATGAATATGATGATAATGATGAAATAGGACATAATTCAGTTTAATATCCTATACAACAACCCGCACTATCTTTGACAAAGAACTTAACTACATCTTGAGGATCTTTTATGTATGTTCCTTGAAAGGGTTCATTTAATCACATGCCATAACCCTATGATCTTTGAGCTTGTAATATCATCATGAATCAATGAAACCTACCCCACGTTTCCATTACAATACGCCATAAAATCTGTATTTATAAAACTCCAAGTTGTAAAACCAAAGCTATCTGGGGTCTCCTCCCAATTTTCAAATCTGTTCGTGTCAAATTATTTATTGCTGAATTGGTAATTCTTTTTCTACAAAAAAAAAGTTTTCTCTCAATGAATTATTGACCAGCTTTATGGAATTGGTTGAAGAAGTGAAGGGGAGGAAAAAGAGAAAAGGGATGCACAATAAGACCAGACCACAGACTGCCCCTCGTGTGTTCATATAAAATACTACTGTTCGTACATCAAATTCACTTGCGGTGTTTCACACGAGATCGTTTGACATGCTCAAAAACGTACTTTTTAAAAGTTGCCAGTAACAAGGATCCTCTGTCAACTTGAGATTTGCAGTTGTAAGTAAAGTAGCTACTTACTCTTGTCAGCTATTGAGTGTGCCAATCCCAAAAAGAAATCAAGAAGTGGAAGTTGCATCTCGATTATTTCACTAGTGTGCTTTACACAGACATTCACTTGTATCAAATTTGTTGCCTGTCTAACTTCTTATAACTTGACCTACCTCTGCGCAAACATTCACGCATTGTATTAATACTAATCTTGAAGTATTCCAAAAATGACCACAAATATGTACTCATAATAATATGAAGAGGTATCATATCTTATATAGGTAGTACGCACTGCACTGCATTTTACGGTGCTCACATCACGAAAGTTGCGTAAAGTAAAGATTGGTAACCTGCTCGCCAAAATGTTATTTGCCATTCACTTAAAGATGCCACTTACTTTTCTGAAATAAAAAAGCACGAAAGTACTTTTGCGGTTAAAGTCACGATGTTGGTCGTTGGTCATAATGATACTGAATTTGATTTAGCAAAGTGACATGGAGGAATGTGAATGTGTGGCTCAAAATCACAATAAGTTTTTGCTCTTCAATTGAACGAGCTATAGCCATAATTCGAAATCATGCATAAAAATGCTTCTTAGAAATGAATCTTCTCATTTCATGCGTATGTGATTTACATTCATTTACACAGCAAAAGTACAATCATAATGTATCACAATCACATCAACCAAATTAGCGTATCTAGAACTACTTGGTCATGATCATTTTGGGCCACAATACAAGAAGCAGGGAGGAAAAACACGAAAATCTATCAATCCGTCAATGCTAAATTGCACTTTGCATGCCTAAATTTTCCTTGTTGAGGCTGAAAATTTCAAGGTTTACAGGTTTGGTAGTAATTTACCCACATCACATATCGTTATCAAATATTAAGCCGTGATTAACCTGACACAGAAATGTTTTGGCTTGCAAAAAGGAAAACATCATGGTTGGTCGACTTTTTTTTACTCCAATCATGCATTAAGTTAATTGCATTTAAGCAGTTTCATTAGAATAAAAATCAAATTTTAGTTTCCGGTTAAACCAGGATAATTTTTTGATAATAAAAAAGCATTAGCAAAATTGCTAATTTCTTTGTCCCACTTCGCCACTGTCATCTATGATACTTTTCAACTACTCGCGAAAACATAGTTGGCTTCATTACGAAATCCTTTTTCTAATCCTCAAAAGAGTGATGAGACTATTTACTTGAACTCTGCGCCTTGGTCGATTAAAAACTGAAATTGAAAATTAGCATAGCATCATGCCAATAAAAAACCTTACAACTCTTGGTTCTACCATCTCTTATACAAGGTGCTAGTCTATCGTACTCTGCGTTATTGGAATGATGGAAATCTCGCATCTCCGTTTTACAATAACAGTCATCGTGAATGTGAAATTCTTGCCAAAAGGCATTTATTCATAGTGACTGAGTGATTAGTCCGTACACCGCAGCAGTATACATTGCTCGCAATTTATTTTCCCTTGTCTTATACTTTGGAGCATTTGTTTGTGGTTGGTTGTACTAAAACTTTGTCTCCAACATTGCAAGAAGGAGATTGTTAGTACAGGGCTAGTGTTGCATACTGTGTGTTCAACTTCTACACACTCAACATTTTGTTTCAGTGTTTACGCAACATTCTGTTTGCTTCCCTGCCATGTACCTTTTGAAATATGCTAACATTTATGTATGCTTTGCCATTGTACATTTCAACATCACCAGCGGCACCAGTCTAAAAAATTAGCAATGGACATTGTAAACATTCCATATGATGGATTAAATAAATATTGCAAAGATATAAAAAACTAGAGCATTATGGTACATACAGCATAGGATTTTGAACTCTGCCCTGGTATTTTCGAGAGAGCATTCTTCAACTCATGAATTTCTACTGGAGACTCACTGTCGGAGTTGGTTTTGGTCGCATTTTGATGATACATCTTTAGATAAGCCAACAAAACCATCAAACTAATGGAATACGGAATCTCCTGTGGTTTCATTGAACAAGATCTCCACAGATCCAATTCAATTACGAAGAATACACTTTATGACTGGATTCGATTGTGGAGTTTCATCATCTTAAAACAAACCACAGATTCTAATTATAGTAGTACAGGTATAGGCGGTTGACTCAATGCGGTGAAAACATTTTCTAATAAATATTTTCCCAAAGATAAATGAAATTGCTTTTTTCCTCAACCAATCGTTACATCATTAATATCATCATCATCCTTAATCAGATGTAACAGATGAGTTAACGAATTCAATAGACAATGTTTATGGATAAAGGTTCAAAGGTATACTATCAAAGAATTTATATGCTCTTCTTGAAGTTGAGAGAGTGAATAGAAACAGGGACATTAAATCAAGATGATTCTCATTATATTTTCAGTATGAGATCGTAACCAGTGCTTTACGATATTACTTTCCGCACACGTGTATCCTCCTCGGAGTTGGGGAGCATAAGCCAATTATCGTATTTTATTGTTTATTACGAGTACACTTCATAACACCGCAATTCAAATGTCAATTTTGGAGAACCAAATTGAATTCATGTGGGGAAGACGCAAAGGAACGAGGATGATTGTGTCATTGTGTGCTCCGAAGAGGAAGACGAACCAACCTTTACTTTTCCTCTAAGGAAATAAACCAAGAACTAATAGGGATATTACCATTTATTGTGTAACTGTCGTTGTTTTACAAGATGCACAACGTTACTCAGCACTTGCGAGTGAATCTTTGAAATCTTAATGGTTAAAATTAAAAATGATGTCGTAGCGAGAGAGCTTATTTCTTAGAATTACTGTAAGCCAATAGCACGTTATATTTATCAGTCTTAGTTAGTAAAAAATGAATCCCAATCTGTGAGAACAGTTATTCTCAACTTTACAAGAGTACCACGTGGATTTCTTAAATTTTTTAGGTGGTTCGTGTGTGGGATGCAATCAGAGAGGTATAAATCATACCAGCCATATGCCTGTGTTGCTTGCTGGTGCCATATTCCAAAAATAGCCTGAATCGACAAAACTTTCTTTCCAGCAGAATTTATCACCTGTCAAAAGTGTCACCTCTTATCAAACCTTTTTTTGACGCAACAAAAAATGATGATTTCGTATCACATTTCGTAATCAACAATATGTAAATTTTTATAAGCGATTAATCAATGCGAAAAATATCATTGAGCTTTCCTTACAGCGATATAACACATGACGCATAGTTTTATCACGCATGAATCTGTCGTTTCAATGCAATACAGTCAACGCTACAGTGAGTAACAATGCTTTTATCTTTGGTACATAAATATTTTTGTGCTTAGTCCTTTCTTGAAATAAAATGAACTCAGGCATACCTTTGTTGTGGACGAACATGCAACTTTCTCTTTTTCCATTAAATCTAGTATCACTCAAAACATTCGTTAAATGAACCAAAGCGTATATAGCTAAATAGATTAAAAATACTTGACTAAAAGGTGACACTATAGGACAAGTGAAGCCAGCATGGGTACCATTTATACGCAATTTTAATTTGAATATGGCTGCGGGTGACTTAAAAAGAAGAATGCAATTTCACTGCCGCTTTTGTTGTGAATGAATTGTGGATCACAATACAATTTTGGTTCTCTCTATAACTTGCATTTTTACTGCTTGAAAGTCACAAAATACCCATCACATTGTTTGTACTTATAAACGTACATAACATAGCACACATTTTAGAGCCGTCGGCAACGCTTTAAAAATTGGCAAGTAAAAGTCTCATAACGAGTCTAGACAAAATCACATTTGAAGCAGGGGAATGGACATTGTTAGTGAGCTGAAAGAATTGCATTCAAAGCTTGTTTGTATCCCCGATAAACTTTGTGAGTGAGCCAACAATGTTTAAATATGTGTGAGACGAGTGTACGAAGGTGTTTTCTTATGACTAATGTACAAAAAAGGTCGTTTTCATCAATTTGAGGTCAAGTAAAAGTTTACCACTGAATTTCTGCCAGCATCACAAATATTTTATGTACCTTTAACTCACAATCAGTTTACTTATGCACATCATCAACGTGACTCATATCCATATGCATGCTCACTCAGTTTACCTTGCCGGCAGGGGTGACAAATGAGCAGGAAAGAAGCCCACATGAGTGTGGTGGCTTGATAGTTTGAGGTTTTAGCATAAGACAAATATTGTTTTCGGCATTGGCAGCAACAGCAGCTGTACTTGCCTTGCCAGATACTTTAGGATGCATCTTCATCTAACTGTTGCAAACAATTTTTTTTGGCTATATCGCAGTAGTACCTTTTGTTCTTATATGGTCGTGTGCTGGCTCATCAGTTGATGAAAACAGGTGATAAATTCTCAATAAGATGTATGATAATGGGTTCAGGTTCAAATATTTGGCATCAAAATTAAGTGCTTTTGTCCTTAGCTATGGCAAGTGAATTTACGTATGGTCACCAGCCATTCATATCCACAGGAAGTGGGTTAGCATAGGGGAACTCAGGTGCATCAGATGGGAAAATGGCTGATTGATTATCGACCCTTGACTTTTGAAGCTCCGAAAAATTTTCATGTTGGTTGATCACACTCCAACGCAAGTCATGATATAACGATAGTTAACTTGACATGTTTTAAGGTGCGCACTTTCAAAATCATCAAAATTCACGTCTCTACTTTATTCTGAAGATTGGATGAACAAGATAAAGATCCCATCTACGAACTTAATGTTATCTCAAAAAATCATCATGTTTGATAGCAAGAGTTAAGTCAAAGGAATCACTAATTTTAGTAACAAGTACCTATTAAAATGTTTATCCCTCCACCGCTTGCTTATTATACTCATGTGTGACTTTGACAAACAAGCGTCTTGAATATTGCTGATTGCATTGCTTTATTGTGGTTTCAGATTCAAAATGATGAATTACGTGCTTTTTACATATACCGGGCTAACATCATACACCTACGTTTACTCTGTACACACGTATAAATGCGTGTTCTCATATTTACAGTCCTAACCCCAAGGTTCTTTTTCCTTTCAAGATACCAAATCCAATATTAGATTAGGATATGATACAGCAACAAAGGGGAACGGTTGGAAATAGATATTATCATTATATTATCAACCAGAATAATATTCATTTCTTAGGATAATCGCCTTGCATGTTTCTTTAGGATTTTAAGAGACGTTACATTGTAATAAATGATAAAGAATAAGTATAGTTGGTTTACCAGCTAAGTATATTGTGTATGACGAATGATTTGATGGGCCATATGAAAATGTACATGTGTTTTTAATACTGTATTATATTACATGTACACTTTGAAATCATGATACGATACAAAAAGTATGTATGTAACCCGAGAGCCCTTTTTGAGCAACTTCCCTTGACATATTATCATCATCCATTCTGTTCCCATCATTTACATAATCACTCTTCCCCTCTTTTATCATCATCTTGGTATAAAGAATGAAAAAACGTAAGCCTTCATGTACTTATTTGTCCATCGTCATTGAGACACCATAATTGACTACAACCTCATCCAACGCATCTTCGTCAGGATTTTTCATTTTTCTATGTACCACCACTGCACTGCGTGTACATACTATTTAGGTAGGTTGCAGTAGGTATCAATCTGGACGCGTATTTTTTCCACATCTTGTTAAACGATGTCGAGGTAGTAGCCTTTGCTATATTACTGACAATGATGAATTTCGGTTTATCACGGGTTTGAAAAATTGGGTAGTTTGTACTTCCTTCTGTGGACGTCTTTAAAGAGTCCGACAAAAATCCCACACGCTTGTTTTCTTGAAACTTGTGTTTGTCCCTAAATGAAACCCAAGCCCGAGCAACTACTTGCTTCCGCATTTGTACATTACTACTCTTGTCAATTATTATTATCCAGAACCTCCACCAAAACAACAACGCACCATATTGTACAAAATTTGAAATTGTATCCAGTACATCTTGTCCAAAATCACTGGAGAAAAAATACCAAATTTGGTGAGCTGGAATAATATTTTCTGACTTGATAAGGACACGCACGATGGAGCTACACTTCAAGCTGTCATGTTCAATTTAAGGAGATTTGTTGCTGAATTTGTTAAAAAATTACACAAGCAACATGAAAGATCTAAAGTTCTCGTTATGAGATAAGCATTTTTAATGTGCTTACCTAAATACAAAAATAATGAGCCCTTATATCAGTTACATCATCAATATCCCATCTCTCTCACCTAAATGCCTAGTTCTTTTCGTTTAAAATCGCAAACCTAAATTCTTTTTAACAAGTTTCCTTGTTCTTTATTCCCACGTCACAGTTTCAACAAGAGTTGCAAGCTCAATTTTTAAGTGAAAAATCGCTTTAACTTTTTCAAATGTGCTACATAAACTATTTTTTAACTTGATGATCCAAGATAAAAAAAATTCAACCACAGGCCATTTCTCATTATATCATTTTCTGCTGTCCACGAACAAAAGTCATAGCGTGAATAAGTTGAAAGGACGGGAGGCAAATAGCGTCATTTAGCACGAATAGCCGATTTTTCAACCAAAATTCTGATGTGTATCGCATCGCATTATCCAAAAAGAGTTGCTGATTGTGATTGTGAGTGCACACACGATAAAATCTGAAGGACACAACTGCATTGCACTTTCGTTGTAAAATTTACCAGTTGCAGTCTCCTAACAAAACCAAATCTTGGCTATTGGGTTGGTTTAATTTACCGTGTCTCACTTAGTTCATGCCTCCATATTATTCTGCTACATTGTCAAATGGAACGAGAGAACACGGAGAGCATAATGCATCATAAACAATTTGGGATTTGATTGGTTTGGCTCCGCTTCATTAGCTTCGCCAGTTGTGCTGAAGAATGAAATATATATATGCTACTCCATGCGCATAATATTATGATAAAAGCCAAGTCATTGCATAAAATAATAAAACAAAACACTAAAGAAGCACAAGAAATTCATTTAGCAGTAAACCACTAGCTTACAAATTACGATGCATCATAATATTTCATATTATATACATGACATGACTTTGCATGAAAACAAAAAAATGCATGTACTGCAGCATCATTAAGATGACTCTCTTATAAATGCTGATTCTCGCTATTGTGTGGTCCGTCATACCGCGTTAATAAATTGTGTATTTAATATCACTACTACGACCATTCCATTATTGCAGATGCATATGATTTTCAACAAGAGAATTTGCTAAGCACAGGTATTTTTCTTCGTCTTCACTACTGACCAAGGTGCTCTTGATAAATACCTCTATAACTCCTTTTGTGAACAAGGAACACAGACGTTCGTCTTCTTGTCTTGTCCAATGTCATTTTTTCTGCGTCATATCTTTCTCGCGCAAAGCTGCATCAGCGAGTTATATAATGCGTAGTGTCATAATAAACTTTTAATGTGAAAACTTTTTCCCTATGATTATAGTTAATATACACGTGAATGCGATAGCTGACGTACGTAAGCCTAACTGAGGGCATATAATGTGAATGTGTGTTAATGATACCCAATCGGGTATATTGCATCGTGTGTTTATTTTGCCGCAGCAGCTCACAGAGTTTCTACGTAGAATACAGCATCATCCAAAGCCAAACCACAAACTCTAGCGTTGCAGTTGATGCAGCAGAGTGAAATTGTGAAAATATACAATAAAATTCCACTCCATTGCTGGACTGACCTATGGGCTTGTAGGTTATATTTTTTTGTCAAAAAGCTGCAAAAACTAGTTACCATCAAGTGAACAACATACTGACACATATCCTTTCCATTTCATTCTCTTCACCTTCATTCATTCCATCAAGTTCCAAATTTCAAGGAGAGAGCATGTCTTGATAAACAACAAAAAATGTGTCTGCCAGCTAGGAAGAATTTTTTGTCCGAATCTTCTCGCAATTCTTTTCTTTGGCATCAAAAGAACAGCGGGAGCAGCTGCTGTTGCTGCTTCATACTGTGTATTACAAATGGGCTTTTATATTGCATAGCAGTCGTCTAGTATAGTATCCTCTTCGTATGGCATGGCGTTCCACAAAGAAAATGATTCGTTGTGGAGCACTTAAGTCATGAAATGATGATTGTTTATTGTTGTCCACAAAAAAGATGGTTCCAGCAAGTAAGAGCCAAGCAATTCAGGTTTTTCTTATCTTATTGCACTAATATTAACACACATTTTCGCTTACTGCTTAAACTGCTTTAGTGTAGATATGGAGAACCACTATTTTTGCGAAACTATGTATGCACGTAAGTTTCACCTACTGACCAAGTTACTCAATGCATATTTTCCACGCATACAAATGCACATCACCTTCATCATATCACCCTCTTTCTGCATGACGTTATGGACACAGAAATGCACTAAATCATGTAGGTCTTCATTTCATACGTCATATTATTATTCAGAATGAATGAATGATAAGGGTGCATGCCTTTCATGAGACGAGGCGTGTCATTAAAACGGTATAAAAGTGCATAACTATTTCTTACATTACATATTATCTTGGTCTTTTTTAAGTATATCTGATCATTGCTTATTCAGTTCGGCATATATTATCTTTATACAGATCAATAAAAGAAGCCCAATAATGTTGTTAAGACCATATTTTCCTCCAATTTAATTTTCTTCAACGGAAGAATCCCATTCTTGATGAAAAGGAGTTACAGCCTCCTTTCTGATACGGATCCTATCCTATTAGCTGGGGCGTTGTAGGAAAACGCCAATTTTACAGAAAAACTACAGTAGAAAATGGAAAGTGTTATTGTGGGTCTTCATTGTAATGAGCCATTGGCACTTCTGTAACCCTATCCCCAACCGCAATTTCACCAATAGGGTAAATCACATCTCATGATCTCACGAAAGTATTGATTTATTACTGGCATTTTTTTGGTAGTATACAAAAAATGAAGGAATAGCATTGCAAAGTGTTCGACACACATAAATAAGCAGATCATTAAAAATGTGCAACAGTGTATTCAATTCATGAATATGCACAAATGCCTCTTATTAGTACCGTTCTTCCGTGTACATGTAGATAATGATGGGTGATTCATACAAGTCTGTATTCTCGTTGACAGGTAATTTCATTACTTTAATTGGGTATTCAAAACAGAAGGACTGAGACAGTTTCTCCTTCCCCTGAAAAAATCTTTTCGTCATCAAAAGCCAAAAGACGAATGGTTGAAAAAAAATATCGGTATGTTAATGGTAAGAGTTGCTTAATCCTAATGTGATGTGATGATCATTGAACCCAAGCGTGAATCCTTTCATTTTACATTCCGCAGCGAAAAAGTTAACTACCAACATGGGTGATATGATCAGATTGGTGAGGCAGGCTTGAATATGAATATGAATTGGTAATCAATGGAATTCCGCTAATTTTTCGTAACTGGTTTGGTTTGCGAGCTCTCAGTTCATCAAGTCAATATGCATGAGCAAGATTCGTACTGCAAGCTACAGTTACCCTTTAGATATTGATTTGATATGATTTGTTTCTAACTGAACTAGATTGCGGTTGGGGGTTGCCCACCTGTGCATATGAATTTGAAAGGGTGCTACTGCATGCAAGATGCAATTTTTACTGACAATGAGAGGAAGTATATGAATAACACACACGCTCTATCAAATCACAATTATCTACGTGAATTTAAATGCTACGGTCAAAGCGTTGGTGTAACGGTGATGGTGGTATGATAGTGTCAAACCAAAACATAACACATCACAGGTTATCGACCGACCTTTCCGGTTTGTTAATTAAGCTACGAATTTCATTTGACTGTTATGTAATCATCACTAAAGATAAGTGTACTATGTTGAATAAACTTGTTAATTTTGATGCCACTTCAGACGGTGTTGCAGGAAACTGCATTGCATATGATAGTAATTAGTTCAAATTGTACGTTTTCAGCAGTGCTTTACGTCAAAAACAACAGGTATATTATGCAATTAGACAGTTTTTAAAATTGGTAGAAAGTTTTTATCGCTTCCGCTTTGTCATCAAGGCACAATTATCTATACTAAAATACTCAATCTTCCAAATTAAATTGATCACTTTGCTTCTAAAGTTGACAGGATTCCTGGGGATATGAATTATTTTGGTTCGGTCGGTCCTTGCAAAAACGTACAAACGAAGAAAAATGATTCAACATTGAAAAAGTATTTTGCAAAGTAATATGCAAATTGAACCATAATATATCATTTCTTCAATGGAAAAAAGTTTTCATGAAAAACTAACACTAGTAGGTATAGTAGGTCAGCAGCGCCACTTTTTATGGCCGCAATTACTTTTTACCTACGTTTGAACGTACTTAATCCGAAATATATAGTGTTCCAAAAAAAATCTCCCCACTAAAAAAGACAATGGAGTCACTATATACAACTTAGGTATCAACTTTCATTCGGTTACTTGATCCTTCTTGCACTTACGAACATAAATTACAGGTGCAATTCAAGTTCCTAGCTACTCCAAAGCCATTTCGTGTGAATGATCTGAAGTTTCACCCAGGTATAAAGTGTCAAGTAAAGTGGTATAAGCTTAGCTTACTCTTCACTTGCTGTATGATCCTTATATAATATTATTGTCTTGGTCTGTACTACTTTTGAAACTTTTTTATGTTCCATCCTTGTGGTTTTTGTTCAGAAGCGTAATATTATGCAGTTTGAGTTCCGATATCTTCAGGACCTCTATTGTTTGGATATAGTTTTTTGGACAACGATGACAATGGCAGAAGAAAAGAAGAAAATTCCTTGCAATTTCTGCAGATAAAAACAAGAAAACTCAATCGCACATTTATCCAGACCCGTCTACCTACAAACCTTCAAAAGATAAATGCTTTGAAGTAGTTTTCTTCATTTTTCCTTCGTCTTAAATGGGAAAGTTGAAATAAAGTTGGGTGAAGAAAAGAAATAAAATGCAGCATTCATTTCCCTTACTTTCTGCCATTATTTCCCCAACCGTCTAAATGTTCAGAGGAGCACGCAGCCATAAATACTTCTCGGATATAGTGGAATAACCTATTGTGAGGTCATATTGTACACAATGGTGACTGTGTGTGTGCGTATATCTTCTTCTACAGCTAATACCGGCTAGTAAGATGGATTACAACGATACAGGTCATTTCAAATGCTTTATTACCAAGTTTTACGAGCTTCCCTGCCAATTTCGTCACAAAATTTGTCACATGGGAGAGCTATTAACACGGTTGAAGCAAAGACGCTCGTATGTGGATGGAGGATTGCAATTTTTTGTGAGGAGCTATTTATTTATGGGTAGCTTCCTCCTTTGTTTGGAAAGCTTTCTTAGAAAATGGAGTTGTGTGCAGATCTAAACATCCTAAAGATTGTAACAGTATTTAGAAAAACAAATTTTAGCAAAGGATTTACATTTACTCTATTCGACACGCTTAAAGAATTCTCGCAGATTTGCTATCCAAACTAAACTAACTCGTCAGAGCATGATGTAACAACACGATCCTTATTTACTTCCAACATAAATTAAACATTTAACTTGGCCTAAGTAAGATTTATCGATTCACGTTTTAATCCCATTTTACCAGAACACATTGCTATTGAGAAATGTAAATTGTGTAGAGTTTCGCGATGACTCATCAGTCCAAGTGTAACAACATCACCTCACCAAAACATTTCCGACAACAAATTCATGGGCCAACTGCTGAGCTCTATTCTTATTCCTTGGGCAGGGCATACTTGAATCATGCTTGTTGCAGATGCTGGAAACATTATATACAACGTTTACAATACAGTCGTCTTTATGAGGAAATTCAATGTGAAAGATGGTATCAGATAACCACACTCTCTCACTGTCAAAAACTCATGTGACATAACCACACTGTATCTTTATAAGTTTGTTAAAATTGCCCTTCTGTAGTTCTTTAGATGGAGATGGTGCAACAGAAATATACTTATTTTTTGGGGTATTTACATTATAGTATCATATTATCTGTTTTTGCACATATAGTCAATTGCTGAAGACGTAAAATGCTCGCATGGTCAGGCCAGATGGTAACAAAAACGTAACGAATAGTTTGACCTTCTTAATGACCGTTCTCTTTCACGCTATTTCAGATTTCATTGTCAAGTGTATGAGTGAGGAGAGTGTAATAATGTACAAATGCAATAATAATATTAACGTATATAATATTATGTACGAGTTGCGTGAGATGATGCGCTCATCTCATCATGATAATAATGAAATGAATATAAAAATACACTCCTATTTTTTACCGCAACTTTGTGCATAAATTATTGTATCATTTACAATTGGCCCCTTAACATAAACAGCTTATTTCGCAAGAGCAAACACGCTGCATAATTTCGTGCCTCATATGGCATGCATTCGTGATTAAAAAGTTTTCAATTTGTTGGTGGGAACCGCATGAAACTCGATAGCAAATAATGCAACTTCATCTTTTGCATAAATTCACGAAAACTTGAACCCCATTTGAAACGCAATGTGATGTAGATCTAGCAGCGTTTGGAAATTCGACAGCACTTTTTTTTACCCACATTTGCTTTTGTTCTCCACTAAATGGAAAGTAATCAAACCTCGATATCTTTCCCCCTTTTTATGGTCCCTGCAACAAAGATGGAATAAGAAAACGACGAAAGGGAAGGCGTGTTCTACTTGTGCCGGTTTCTGCATGGACGCACACAGAACAACACTGATTAATTGCATTCAACAAAGCAATGTCAACGGAACCGCCAGTCATTGTCTAGCCATTTCCTTTATCAGGGCTTGAGTTGAAGCCTGCTATATCATCATTCATCAATGTAATGCTATATATGAGACTGGTATTACCTGAGTTTATATTTTGCTTCTTGTGGTTGTGGCTGCAGAGCTAAAAAATGTAATCCCATTATCACTTATTACATTATATGAGGTCCGACCAACTAATTGTAACTGAAAGTGAAGGTCTTCCTTTTGATTGACAGCTTTAGTAAACAAGCATGTAAGTGGTTTTGAGTCGACATAATGACTTGGTTCATATACGTAGGCAGCTAATTAACAACTGTTCCATATCAGCTCACATCATGAATCACATGTGATTAAAGAAGGGATAATGGTGGAAGCCTTGCGCTCGTGTCAACATATACAATCCCTTTGTCAACTTGACCAGCATTGTTGTTAGACTGAGAAAAAAACCAGCTACTTTTTACTGGACATAATAGACCTTTGAGTACATACATAATATACCGAATAATAGCTGTGCACGTGTAATCCTTGTTGTGTTGTGCAATTTCTGTTGTGTCGATGAGAGTTACAGCTACTACAACTTATTGTAGCAGGTTCCCATTCTCAAAAAGATAATCGAGATGATGATGACTTGGCACTTTATCTCATCCCATTGATTCCATTCGTGTTCTTCTTACAAACTGAATTTCTTGCGAATTCACCGTGCATAAAATATAATCATGTCCTTGTTCACAGGATACAGGATTTGGCAACTTTTATAATGCGCATATGTATCAGCGAGCTAATTTCCAATGTTAATTATACATTTGTGACATTGGGTCCATTATGAGCATGCAACCAAGTTCTCATGCTTAATTGGCAAGTGTTGCATAATTCATGACGGGGTATTTGTTGACATGCTTTTCACACTTCTTTAAAATTTATTAGACACCACTTGATTCTTAGAGCTACTTTATGCACTAGCATCCTCCTTGATTCTGCACACCCACACTTAACAAAATTGCAAAGCTGATTGCGAATTGTGTCACCATTCACATTCCACAAATTATAGACCCTTGAGATATTCCAGTGTTTGCGAACAAAAACGTATCATTTTGCAAAATTTTGAACTTGCATTTCTTTAAAAAAATGTCAGAAAAGTTGCCTCTAACAAAGTTATCAAGAAAGTGACTTTTTGAATTTGTAAACTTGCACAAAAGGATGTGGTCCTAGATTGTATTCGTTGCATTTTGTTAGGGAATCAATGAGTTTTATGAAGTGTTGAGCTGTTGTAGTCCAAGCTTATTTCTCAATCGAATTACTATTTTTGGAATCGGGCATTGTTCACTTGTCAGAAAGGATATGGGTTCTAACAAAGGAGAGCTTTGTAATTCTATAATCCACCCCTGTCTCCTTTTCTCAGCCAAATAAATATGGAGAAGCAAATACGCAGTAGTTTTGACTTGACTCGTCGTTAATATTACAAGCATTAATTCATTTTGGAATGTATGTCTCATTTGAATATTAACAAACCTCCACTTTCAATTCAAATCGAATACTAGAGTCCCGTCAGAATTTTTACATGATTGCATGCTGTTCATACTCATATGCATTGTTGTGTTGAGTTTGAGTAGTATAGAATAATGCGTGTATACTTAAACGACTAGTTTCGGTCTTGTGAAGAAGTTCATCAAGGAGGAATCATGTCGTGGCATAATAAATACGTTATCAAACGGATCAACACATAATCATGCATGATCAGTAGCAGAAAAGCGGCTGTCGACTATGTTTTTACGAGTTGGTGTGTTAGTAGAAGAGATCAACTTGATTAGAGCTTCTTATAGCAGGCACACACACTGTACTGATGTACACTATGCAAATGAAATGCACCCAGCTCACAACACAATCAGTAAAAGACTCTGCAAATAATTTTTGCAGGGAATTTCATGACGTGTAAAATGCAGATCAATACTATGAATATATGACTACATGGCATTATCGTGCAAACACGCCATCCACAGTTGCTAAGAATTTGTTGATGATTCTTTCTACTGCCAACAAAAGTTTAGCTACTTAAAGTATAAAGACAAAAATCAACAATCAATGTTGGATGGAGCGTTATAAAATCTGCTGGTGGCTGGCTAGTTCACCTCCTTGCATAATCTGTTGTCATCTTTGAGCAGCTACGAATGAAATGATCCTCGAGGAGGATTATGTGTCAAATTGTAAGTATTGTGATTATACGACAAGTTACACGAACTTGCGAAATATTGGCATCAGAGTGATGACGATGATGGTAATCTACTTTCAAGTATGCATGTTACGATTACATAATATTAAAGTAAATAGAGAGGGAAGGGAATGATTTGCAGGTAAGATGTGACCTTTAAATGAGTTTTTTGATGAAATGTCAAAAGCCTTTTGTTGATGAGCTTAATTGTAAATGTTGAACTAATTTTCAATCATGTCGCATTTAGTATGCACGGAGGCACGTTCTGTATTCAAAACCAAATGGAGTTTACGATGACATTAAAACAAATCAAGAATTTCACGATCTAATCGTGATGCATAAAAGTAAAAGGCGATTCCCGTGGAAAAACCAAACAACCATATGCCGACTACCGATTAGCATACCATATGAGTTTTAATGAATCCGAGTGAGTAAATTCTATACAGTTAATCTTCACAAATTTGGATAGGCGACTATTTTAAATTAATCTGTATGCATAGACAGTAAATAATTTAACCGTTAAATAACCTGGAACTATTTAATAGGATTACAAGAATTCACTCATTAGCACCAACGATAACAAGATGCAGAAAAGTCGCGGGGGTAAACTGAACTGATTAGTTGGATTTGGGTGCACATTGACTGCTGCTAATTTGATATTTGCCAATGTCATTTACCTCATGTCAAATTAAATTAAACGTAAAACTGTTGCTTATCCAATCAATCGTGGGTGCAATTACACAGATCCTAATAATCCAACTGAAGCCAAAAATGTTTTTCATCAATGTCAAAACTTATTGGAGACAGGAAGACTATAGGGGTAAGCTGTTACTGTACGTAGTCCTTGTCAGGGTGTCTTTGCAAATTATCATTAATCTCCAAAGGAGTTCAACATCTGGTGGCAATTTAGATGCTTACCTTGATCAAGCCTAAGATCATAGCAATGTTAATAATAAATGATATAGTTCATTACGCAGGAATGCCAACTTGTTAAACAGCCATCCCCTCAATATTTCTTGACTCACCCTTTCCGCTCTCCCAACCATTGTTTTAATCTGTGATCTTAAATATTCAAAGAGTCTCAACAAATTGGATTTCGTTTCAAACGATAGCTTGATTTTGCTCGTAAACTCCCAATGTGAACTTCGTTACTCTCGGGCTCATTTTTCTTAAGTTGGAGAATGGATGGGATAAAACGCCAGGATTCTAGTAGTCTAGCTCAAGATAAAGGAGGTAGCAACAAATCGTACCTCATTTATATTCACTCAACGGAAGGCTCCTGTTCACCATTTCCTCATGTCTTTCTTATTGTGGCGAGCTAGTAAACAGGAAGAGAATTCTTGGAGCCTGCTATCATGGAATGAGAGAAATCCTAATGGAAATCAACTGAATAGCTATAAACACTAAAGACCGACAATTTATTCAATGCTCTTTTGTAAGCTTCTTTAGTGTTTGGATCAAATGATTTTAAAGGGAAACTTGAACTTAACCGTTTGAATGAATAGGTATATATATATATTCCATTATATCCAAAGATGCATATAGCATTCTGCTAATGGTAAAAGCAAATTTTGTTATTCTGATCTGAAATGAAACTTCTTATTTCTTGTGTTTTGTAAGTGAACACTGTAGACTGTATAGTTCCTTCTCGTTTTGCTAGCTCATGGTATCATATTTCAGTTACAGTTGGAACAGACCAGGTAGGTGGATTTTTAGAATGAATGAATGAATAGATAGATATAGATGCGATGTGCAAGCCATAACATAACTATTGTCGACCAGGAAAAAATTCAGTTCTTATGCATATTACCCCCGTTATGCATCCACGCACAAACGGCTGCTGAGGATTTTTGAAAGTGTCAATTTCATTTTAAAATTCAGCACTCAACAGGAGTCTTACGGGGAGGCAAACATCACTTACAAGTTCCCAAGCTGTTTTTTGCTTTGAGTCGTTAGCTTTATTATTGTGATTTTGTGTGTCCAATAAAAAAGGTGAAACTCGTCTCTGCTTTTTAACGACTGCGTATTATAGTAGAAGTCTTGAGCACTCTGGAAGCAAGGTACATATCTAAAATGTTTGGTAAGTCGTTTTATAAGAGAAGATGAAGAGGTTGAAGCTGAAGAAATAAGCTGTCAATTCAGTGCCACCAGAGAGGAATACCAGCAAAAAGTAGAGTGTGGCTTTGCAAGCTAATGAGTTTGAAAATAATGACTTTTATATAGCTACTGGCTCCCAGGATTGCATTAGCCAAGCCACTTGTATAATAATACGCACAGGATGACAATGAGTTGTAAAAAAGATATGAATGAATTGAATGAAGGGATCATTGCCTGAAAAAGGAAGGAGTGTGTGAGTGCAGAGCTAAGAGGAGGACAACTTGATTCCACTTCTTTCAACCCGGCATTTCCAGTCTTTAGATTTTACTTCTTCCTCTTCAAGCTCTCACTTTATGTCATTTCATCCTCATCTCCTAAGAGCAAAAACTTTTAGTTTGCAAGACTTGGCTGATCTCAACTTCAGAATGTAAAGTAATACAGTTGAGTTGGCTCTACTACTGGCTGAAACATGAGTATGCAATGGATGCTTCTTGTCGAGCCATATTTTTTAGACGGAAACTGTGTAACTTAAAAAATAAACCGTCTTTGCGATATAATAATCGTAATAATAATAGTGCGAATGAGAATTGAGAAAGTGACTTTTTCTCCAAGTGAAATGACAAGATGGCTTGGCTCGGAGAGGCAGTTTTCTTAAAAAACGCTTTTCCTCCCTAAAAGAGCAGACAGGTCGGTATGTGCATAGTTTGAGTAAAAGGGGTATAATGCATGGGTACAAGTTAATGCCTCGGCCTCAGTTGAGTTGAGAGTTCACATGATTGTCACCATTCTTGGTGGAGAGCATTGAAAACTTTTATATTGATTAAAAATTCATGTCACACACGCAATCATAGGCTTATAGCCTGTCACATAATGCAAATGTGTAAATTTATATATTCTCCTTTTTCAGGAGACTCAAAGACTTTGTGAATTGATATGCTACTAACTCGAAGTTGGGCTTGGTCGAGAGATGGTATCGG
Organism: Orchesella cincta; assembly: GCA_001718145.1. Taxonomy (NCBI): domain Eukaryota; kingdom Metazoa; phylum Arthropoda; class Collembola; order Entomobryomorpha; family Orchesellidae; genus Orchesella; species Orchesella cincta. Next base: position 144,005 of record LJIJ01000230.1, on the reverse strand, counting down.
AGCAATCATAAAATTATTGTCATATACAAAGTATACCAGAGAGAATATTCTTTGTCGAAAAGATTTTTTATGGCTTTTACAAATAGGGTAAAAGGAACCCAATTAAATTATCATTTTGCGGAGTTCAGTCAAGCCGTAACGCAACAATCGATATAAGTTGTTTTCCGTATCTCGGATTTCATCTCTGAAAAATTGCTAGAAAAATTAGCTTTCACTTCCATGCATATTAATAATAGGATGAAGAATAACATAGACGGAACGCAAATATACAGGCGTATCGAATGCACGAACTTTTTCGTCAATTAAGACGTCTATTTTCTGTCAAATACTTATATTTATATACATGAATATGATATACCACATGTGTACAAGTCATTCATTCATTCACTTCCAGTACGGATGTTTACAATGAAAGGAGAGAAAATTGGGGTCAACTTGAGATCCCAAACAGCTCAAACAAGAAAACCACTTTGAACGATATCCAGAAAATATAAGGTATTTCGTTCATGAGAGGATTAGTGAACCAGTTACCACTTGTGTGACGATTAAAAAGGACCGGTCATATCTCTACAATGGGTTCACTTTCTGCAGCAAAAGGGAAAACATTATGCAACTTGAACTTACTCATATATTCATACATGCTGTATATTGATTCTTGTATGTATATGGATAATCTATCATAAGTTTGGTAAATGTGGCGAAGAAAATGTAATTTGGAGAAGAAGTAGGTTAGCAAAATAGTGGCAAAACAGAGAAACATTAATAATGTAGTCACTGCCGCTATGGACGAGTAGAGTAAAAATGTGTTTAGTTTTTCTCACAACTTCCATCTCTCTATGCATCTGTTATATAATAAAATTTGCTGTTTTACTCTATTTCTTCATCCTCCTTCTCCTTTTGAAGTTTAGCTGTTTTATTTGATGAATTCGTGGAATTAATTAACTCAGTTAAAACGTGTTCCTTCCTGCAAAAAACTGTTTTCTTAACAAATGAGCTTCATCATACAAAAAGAGTTTTGAGTAGGGTGGAAACGAGAAGCGTGTCTCTTTCTGAAGGAAATTCCACTGGGTATTTTAAAGCTAAAAAGTTTTAGACAGTGTTTGCAGCTTGCATGTGTAATAACACTGCATTACATCTTCCTAATAACATGTACATACGTACGGTGGTTCTGGTTGCGTCGGTAGGTGATCCAATCCAACTCATAAACATTCCCAAACTACATGACATAGTCATACATTACAGCGTCGTTTGTTGATGCTTAAATATACTCAAAGGAGATGTTATGTAACCAAAGCTTTAAAAAATTCTTCATGGCAAAAAATGGCTCATTGCTTGCTTTGCTCCACGAAATTTTTAAAAAGTCAAGTTCTCTCTAGCTTAAGCTTAAATAACTGTGATGAAGACTCATAAATGGCAATGTACATCCACAGCGTACCGTCACCGTTCTTCTTTCGTTGAAAGTTTTATAAATAAATTAACTTTTGTACATCCATTTAGCTCATCACATCACTTGTTCTTGAGGCTAAAACAAATACCAAATACGTAACGTTGAGCATTGGATATGAAAACTCACACATCAACTCAACTAACTATATGTACCGATTCTTTGAAACATAACTACCATATACCTACCACCAGTTCATCCAAGACACCGAAAAAGTCCATGGTGAGCAATTAAGCAGACATCTCTGTCTTGAGTAGCGCACACATATTGCAGCACACACAGTACATTATTAGCTTAAACAAGCAAAAACCGAGAGAATCTACTACTAAAACAGAACTCCTTCCAGAGAGAAGCAAATATGTTCGTAGCATCCCTTTGTTGTATTCCTTCTCAAAGAAAAATACTTTGCAGCAAAGTTGAGTCTTCTGCAGGAAAACTTGGGTCGCATACAAACATGCAGAATGCTAGACTAAAAGGAACAAAACATTTCACAATACAGACCATTGCATTGTCTTTACTAAAACGGTGTTCCAAAACATGTCTGCCTGTATCGTTGTTGGAAGCACTTTTTAAGGAAGTTAACTTGTAAGTACACATTGTAGAAAGAGGCGGAAGGAAAGAGTTGACTCCATGTTCACAACAATAATTTGTACATTTGTAATTTAGATGTGCACGCACAAAATGAAAAGGTTGTTGAAAACTTTGTTATATTGTAAAGTCAGCAAGAAAGGTATTTTCATATTCTTCATAAAACATGCAAACACAAGAAGAAACTTTGCTGCTGAAAACGGGAGATTTCTTTGTTCCCTCTGAACTTGAATAACAACTTTTGCAACTTTCTAAACCGTTTCCTTACAAGAAGGGAACAGCCCAAAAATAAATATTCATATGCAGTTAATTAGCTTTCACGCAACTCTTATCTTCAAAAGAATGTTTCAAAAGTGCGTAAATGATTGCGCGAATGATAAACCCGGAGGAAATTAGTCGTTCATTCATAAACTAAATGTGCCATCAGCAGTTTTCATGTTGACTTTTCTGTTTCAACACACTCCGCCAAGGGATGGTATATAAAGCAAGAGCATCATCATCATCACCACATGAGCCCTATACTCTTCTCTCGCGCTAATTAAATAAGGAAGGCATATGCTCTCGAGCGTGGACATTGATGTTTCCACACTGCTACCCTCTTATCTATATTATGTTCTCTAACAAATGAGCCATTATTTATAGACCCTGTAGACATACATAGACAACAACTCTGTTTTAACTTTGGGGAATTCATCTCACCGTAAGGTGTCCTGTGAACGTTCAGTTAGAATGAGCTATCATTTCGTATGACGCATCCAACTTTTCCGCTTTTCGTGGAAGAAATCATCCAGAATATATGGAAAAAGTACGTCAATTAACGTTGGAGAAACAGCAGCAGCCAGAAATTATAAGGGAGCTTCTGGTTCTGCTGTGCATGCACATTTTCAGGAATGCCATTTACAATACCACTTTTATCTGATCAGTCGTTGTTCGTGACTCGTGACCGTCTAGGTCGACATCTTTCTACGAATTGCAATAGTTTCGCGGTTTCAGAGAGACATGGTGACACGTATGCTCATCGTCCCATTTGTCTCGGATACGCATTCAATTCAATTGATCATGAATGAAATGAAACCATACAATAAGCACAATGGAAATGGTATGGGGTAGCATGCTCTACAACTAACCAATAATTTACTTCCTCTTCTTTTCTAATCCGCATGTTTTCATGCATGGTTAGAGCCCGTGAAACATAATCACAAGGCTCATCTTCGTTCAGCAGTTAAAGAAAATTGTATACGCATATTTTGGCGTGTCGAATTAAGTTATCATCATCTCCTACAAATAAGTATTCCCGAGAGCATTATTAGTTCTTCAGTTTCCTGAGGAAAGGCAAACATTCATTCATTTCCTATATTGCTATCATTATCCATAAAACGTGTTCCTTGTCGGTTTTGTAATGATATGGCTAGACTATAGTGTGCATGAGAGTTGGCAATAATGGCTTCAAACATGTTGACAGGGACAGGAAACAGTCATACCCGAAGTTAATAAAAAACAAAGTGAAATCGGAAAATGAAAATCAGTCATCAAAGCTGCTTGCATTAATCGTTGGCCATTTTGCACGATTGTAGTCAACAGCCTGAAATGAAATTTCCTAAAAATTATTCCTTCGTGATTGAATTTGTAATCAGGGACATTAAATAAATTATCATAAATTTTTACAAGTCATTAGAAAATTTGTCATCAAGACATTAGCATTCAGTTTTATTCAAACTTTTTGCATTCTGTTTTGCAGTTTTATATTACAAGTTGAGACTCATGTTGAGAGAAACGGTGTGATGTGATGACTAAAGCCAAAATTTACTTCAAACAGATTACCACACACAGCCTTTCTAAGCAGATGTGTAAAAATAACTGAGGGCAATTCTTCATTAAAGTTATATAACTTTTTCTATAGTTGGTAGTATACATATGCGAGACTGCTAAGGAGGGTGATTAATAAAGCATTAAAATATTTTTATTGATAATCTTACCAAACTTTGCGAGCAAATGGGGGCAAATAACTCCTACACGAATAACCTTTGATGCCAATCGGAGGTCTGTGTGATAGGTCGCGTGGAGAGATAATGTAGTGAAACTCTTGTTTGGCAGCTGCCAATACGTATAAAAATCTTTGTCTGCAGATATCGAAAATGGATAGTGATTTTGCCGAGTTATTTCATTTTCAACAGACCAATTGTTTAATAATTTAATGATACAGATTTGAAGGTTCAACTACGAACCAACCAATGGAGTCTGTGCAGCTAAAGACATAATATTTTATTTTCTATTTGAACAAAGTTATGCATGTGTGGTTTGGCATTGGCATGAGGAAAACAGCTATGTCGATAAAGATTTTTATCAACACGAGGTGATCTGCCAAATTGCTGCATATCTCACAACTCCTTCAACTACTACCGTCGGGTTTATTTTCTTTCACTTTTTTTTGGATAGCATCACCACATACTTCCAAACACACCGACATTTCCTTCAAGAATTGAGTTGAGTATATTACAACATTATTGTTTTGCAACTGTGCAGATAAGTGGAATACATGTGTGAACGCGCTAGGTATCCGCTATTGGTTGGTATTGCTTTAAGTGGGTGAGCAGCCGGATGTCAAATTAATTCTTTCTGAACACACACACAGAAGAGACGAAACGACACAGCTTTTTAAGAATGTTTAAAGTGATATAAATTGCGGAGACAAGCCTTCTCGCTTTATTTTGCTAATTCTCTGTCCGCCCAAGACAAACTCGTTATTTTTCCTGGGAGCCCTTGCTTTATAAATGACTTCGAAGGAAGGAAATATGCTAACGATATTTTAATTCATGAAACATGCATTGCGGCTTTTGTGTCTATTCACATTTTTGACTTAATTACACAAGCTTCTCTCTTGAAACTAGTCACCCGTTTTCATCCTCAGTGAATAATATTATGATGCCAAACCAAAACACAAAGGTAATATAATGTAATGTAAAACCCATATAAAAGAGTAATGTCTTACCTGAAGCACACTGACTACGAACATTTTTCAGCTCAATTTCACACACCAAGAGAAAGAAAAAAGTCTCTCCGTCCCAGTTTGAGGAAGCACAAAGTTTCTGCTCTTCAAATTAGATTTTCTTCTAAAAATGTCTTTTATGTTCTCATTATCTCCACCAACGTTGTTATTATCATTATCGTTGAAAACGGAAGAAATTTTTTTCTCTACTTCATCCAATCCAACTTAAACTTAGTCGTCACGGTCCATTCAGGATTTACTGGGGCGCACAAACACTCAAAGGAAAATCATCATCGTTTCAGTTTCATAGCATATAGCGTTTGAGCTCCAAGAAGAACTGTAATGTTTGTGAGTAGTAGACATCCTGGCAGGCACATTTTAAGAAGTTGCAATACGATTCTCACTTTTTATTATAACTTTTAATTCATGTAGACACACAAGAGGAAATATCCTTAATGAATAATCTTTCCTGTGAAGTATTGTATCCTTTACCTTGAGTGTTTACAACTTGAGCACATGAGTACATATATATGTAGGTGGTTCAGTTCTCTTCACTTGAGATTCCAGAACAGTTTTTTTTCAATCAATTAAGTTTCTAAACTTTTATAACCTCCCACAGATTTAGAATGTAATCACAATCAAATACATTCTCATTTTATTATTCCAATCAAAAACTCAAAAATCATATATATGCACATGCCCTACTAACATGACCACATCATATTATACGTGTACTTCTCATTACGTCTTGAAATATCCTATTTATAGTTCAGCACTTAATTAATTCACTTAGTATGTTGAATATTCTAAAAGAGTTTTGATTTTGTTACAAAAGCACCACATGTAGTCAATGAACACACTTGTGCACAGGGCGGATTTATGAATCCATTAACCTTGTACAGACATTATTGCTAATAATCAAATAGTAATAGTATTCTTACAGTTTACCTGAGCGTGAGCACAACGTAGATTATGTTAAGTATACATGAGCGAAGAAACGGATACTTTCTTACAATAGTATAGTTTCTATTGACTCACAGCAACATCATCGTCTGGCTACATTTAGAAGAGACGAAGGTACCATAAATCAATTGCAGTAATATAATTTTCTTACGACTCATGCATCGCAGAGCTTAAACTCTCTCGATCGAGAAGTCCTCATTCACATTGTATTGTGTCCGCTCCAATATTCTGCATAATTTGATTGCAAAATGAATCGGATAGTTTGTGATAGTTTCAGCAAAAGGGAGCATTAATGTAAGGATACATAGGAGCAGCCATCAATAATATGATTTAAGCAGTCCAAGAAGGAGGAATCCATCGATAACGAAAGAAATGCATTAGGTAGGTAGCTGGAACTATGGATTGACGTGCCAGGTAAAATGCATATACGAGTTTTACTGGACTATTATTCACATGTATATTGTGCATGAATTGGATATAAAATCAAATGTACGTCACATGCACACCTTGTAAATATAGGTTACAAGTTCTCCAGGACATGCGATGCAACCCGAGAACGAACCTTTTTTTATTGTTTACTGGCACACATATTCACTTCTTTTTAGGTATCTTGGTCCCGTCCATCATGTCAAAATAATAGAAAACTTGTCTGAGGTCTTCACTCAGAACAACAAAATGTGGTTGTTGCAATGTTCATATATGTAAGCGTAAGTAAGTGTGTATAGCATTGTACTTACAACAAAACCTCTCCAGCGCATAACACAAGTAAGCACTAATATTATTGTTAAAGTTTGTTTTGTTCCAGTTTTTTCAGGAGAGAACAATAATTCCGTCAAGTTATTGCAAAGACGCGTCAATAAAAAAAGTTGAAAGCGTAGGATCCTCCTCGGATTGATGATGATGATGATGGTTGTGGCTTGGTGAATGTAACAAAGTAACAACACGAAGGAAACAGAAAGATAAAAGTAAAAAGCCACCAAAAAACGGGCAACCAAAAAATCAGGTGAACAGGTGCATGAGTTGCAAACAAGTGTACCTTTCTAAATGTGGTTATTTAGCTTAATTTTTACTTCTCTTCTGATGATAACAGTTTCTTAAGGAATTTTCGCACTAGCTACACAAACAAGCTCAATAATAATACGCAACTAAGTAAAAGTACAACTATTACAACTTATCATGGTATGCTTTTTGCTTGCTGAGAGCATGGGGCTGAGTCCTTGTGTAGGAAAAATGCAGAGCACACACATTGACTGTATATGTATGACGAGAGCGAAAACGGTTGTGTGTTTCTCATGAAACTTTGTTGACGACTGGCCCGACTGGGGTGAGTCTGTAACACAACATTCTCAGAAAAGGCTTGAAAACAAGAAAGACTACTGCAAGAAGAAAAGCAAAGCTACCAGCAACCAAACCAAAACCAACTACGTTACCATAACCCAAGATGCATAGGTAGAGGTACGCATCGCTATCATATCGTTATATCCTCATCATCTTCTTGTACCGGTCGTTTTGTGCATGGTACTTTTATGCTAAAATCTAAACAATCCATGAAGAACAAGACGTTACTACATTAATATGCAAGTCTGCCAAAGCTATACCTTTCAATTGGTTACGATGCATTGTTATTGTTACTGCACCAAACCAAACTTGCAGTTTCATACAGATGTAAGATACAGTCGTTTTTTGGTTACTGCATAAAAAGTGTGCGGTTGATTCCTTAGCTGCGCTATTCAAATCCAAATGTGCAATTGGTTTTGATTATTTTGATAGATTCCTATGTAAACAATGCAGTTTTATTACCATTGCGAGCATGTTCCACATGTATCACTAGCGCTAGCTCTAAATCAGCCATGTGGAGAAACACTTTTTGTCCTGTCTTTCTGGGGCATTATAAATCGGCTTAGAATCCAGATTTCCTCTAAGCTCAAAGCTTCTTATTTCTTGAGGATGGCCATGGCCAGTACAGGATAGGATGATGATGATAACATCCAATCTGTGTAGGTATAACATAATACATTACGCGATAAGTATGGAGTTCCACGAGCAGTTGTGTTGTTGTGGTTCACTCACAGCACAACACAACACAAGCTCTTTAGGGGATTTATCTGATACTTGAGCTACTGTGCTTTTCCTCACAATAGTTCATCTTAAACTCATCTTCATCCTCGGTTTTCCGTTAATGAAGTAAATCTTTAAAAAAAAGATTGTTACAATGTGGCCGAGAGAGAAAATCCTCCAAGATGATGATGAAGCCAAGACCCAGACAGTTCAAGCCTTGTGCTCATTAAAGGCTCAAATGGTGTAACGTAATATTGTTACATGGTTTGGGATTACTAATAGATCTAAAACCGTTGCATTGCATCTCCGATCTGCCCAACTGCATTTGCAGCCACAGGAGTCAGCCAACACAAAAAAGGTGATTATGGCTCAGTCAGACAAACCACCGAATAAAATGAGAGATTTTTATGCTACTGGCTGCAGTTAAAATAAAAATTTTCTGTGAAGCTTATACACAAAGTTTTATAAAAACGTTAAATATATATGAATTTTCTCTTGCACTCAGTGAACCCGTAGTTTTCATATTATTACTCACTTTTAAAGTGCATTACAGTGCATTCAAGTCATTTGCTCTTCCTCAAGTAATAAACTTGAGACTTTTCCTTTCTTCATTTTTCATCGTTTCATCATCACATCACCATCAACGATAATTCGTTTTTTATCACATTTACAAGCACTTATGATGCATGTGGAGTTCAGTACTCTTTTTATTTGGAGGATTTAAACTGTTTTTAAATGTAGCATGCACCCTTGTGTCTCGCATTTTTCTCCTGCAAGTCGGCTTATTACCTAAAATGTCTTAAAAAAAGCAAAAAACAAACTCGTTAAATGTTTGACTATTTATACCTAAAAGCAATGGAGTTGATGAACTTAAAATGAATCAAAATTATGTTACATGCTCATACTCTTCTAATTTAGTCTGTTTAAGCTTTCCAGAGCTCCAGTCTTTCTAATTTTTTGCGTACTCATAAACATAGTCTGTGAGTCTAACAGCTTCCGAAGAGCGATTCAAAGTCAAAGTGAAATAGGAAACATCAATACTAATATTTTATTTATAATGGAAAACTGCTTTTGATGAAACTAACTACAGCTCAACCGAACAGAATGCTTTGCTGCATTCTGCTCTGCTACTACATGTATATCTATAACATTTACTCCGGAGATTACATAGTTCACATTTATTATTACGGAATATCAAATAAGTTTACAAACAGGTCTACATTTTATGTTTTCCGTATAAAGTACACGAGGACTTGGATGGGTTTATTTAATAAAAAAGTATATTAGTGGACTGCATTACGGTTTACGGTCATGTATCATACTTACATGATCCATGAAATATAGCTTATTATTATTACGTATGAATGATACCCACCTACGTTCATACAAAAGGAAATGAGGAAGTAGGGAAGCAAAATGTTTTATATAATAGAGTTAACTCATGTCTTGTTATCCAATTCGATTCCACCATCTGAGCTCACCGTTCTATATTTATGGTGGTGAAGAATCTTCTCTGCATCTGAGATATGGTGAATGTATACAAATATCATGGGCATTTGTGCTGTTGCAAAGAAAACAATATAGGGTACGGCTTATCTTCATTGAGTGAATACAATAAGACAAACATAAAAGAGAGGAAATAGGATGCTCATTGCTCATCTTATTTTTAATGGAAGTGATGTATAGTATACACGTGATATGATATGATGTGATTTGAAGTGAGCGATGTGTTTTACATTTTGAAGAAGCATCAACAACAGATTATGCCAGAGTCAAAAGGACATGGCATATTATACTTTATAAGAAGCTTTGTGCAATACGTGTGTAAATATACTCACATTCGGTTCTCATACATAAGTTAATATGTTGTAAGGGGTAAAACCGACGAGAAAAATCTAACATGTGAAAACGTTTTTTGATAGGGTGTATGGGTTAACAAGAAGTCTCAGGGTATGATAGCTATTCGTGAAGTTTGTTCCTGGTTTCGTTTATTTGTAGCAATGAAGTTTAATCAAGCGAATGGGTGAATTGGTATAATGTGAACACATGTATACCTCAACATTTTATGAAGAGTGAGTACGAGTAGAGAGAGACTTTCGGTTTGTGTGTACTGGCCGGCTCATGCAACAAATATTTCTATATATTAATGGCATGTAATGTAAATCAATTAACCAAGTTATAAAACGAAATTTACTACTAAATTATATCACAAGTTGCTTTAACCAGTGCTGTTGCATCAGCAGTTACGAAATTATCCAACTATACTTACATAAATGTGACTATGTGACCTTGAAAGATGACGGGGCAATAGAAGACTTGCTAACGGTTAGCCAGTTAGAATGTGTGACTGAAGATAAAAAAAACGAATATCTTAGCTTGTGAAAGGAAATGAATATATGTATTTGGGAGATGTCAGAACTGGAATGCATCAATAAACACTTTTCCGTATTGCCAAGATGTTCAAGAAAAAGAATATCAGAAATTACATGTTAGGAAATGCTATGATTTATGCAACAATTGCAACACTGATAATTTGATGAACCATAAACATAGAATTCCCCACATTTGTGATTTTCCTGTTAGCTCGAGTCTATAGCCGAGTCACATTACCTTAATCAACTCATCTATCAATTCCGCATACTTTTACTGAAACCCCTAATTTCACGAGTCAATAATTATTCTAAAGTTAGAACTCGTAACGATTTACGCAACGATTAATGAAATTCACTACCGTGTTCCCTGAGAAAATGTAGCAATTGGAATTACCTTTAGTCTCCAGTTCCAGAATAGTTAATTAAAAACAAAAGTATCTTCTTTATCTTCGTCATCATGATTGTATCATTTAATGAATGCATCAGTAGTCAAACTGAACACGCTAATCAGCTTCTCAACTCGATGCCGTAGACTTGACTTAATTTGAAGGTTTAAGACGATGAGTAGTAGGAAGCAGTCTTTTAACTATAGCTCTTATATACATAATAAAAACCAATTATAAATGAAATATAGCTATCCAAATCAATTTTAATTACTCGCACACTCACAGCCGTCCTGTTGATGTGTTCAAGATAATAACTTTGCGGCTTATATAATAAGAGAAGCAAGCGTGGGAAGCGGTTCGTTTAGCTAGTATATTATGTTCGTCACTAGAATGGCAATTGTATATTATTTGGATACTGGTTTAATTTCTCATATAAATGGACAAAATATTTCGTTTTCCTGTACTTTAACCATCATGCATGCATTTATATTCTTAATTACTTCAACCTAATTAAACCTACTTAAACTTACATAAACTTACATACATACAATACAGAGCTTTTAAACATTTCCAGCAAATATGAGTGATGCTACAATTCGATTTACTTACAAGTTGTAAGTTGTAAGTACAACTCAAATAAGAGTAAAAGTCTCATCTTTCTATAAAAGTTTCAAGTTGTCAAAAAACGACCGAATCGACCGGATACAAATTAATAATATTAGCATATAACATTAGGCATGTACATGGTGAAAGCAATAGTTGCCACTCACGAATGAGTTTGACATATTCAAAGATTTTAAAAAAATGATGAACAGGAATGCTTTCATTAATCCATTGTATCAGATTTATATGATTCAAATCTACGCATGCTTCAAGTAAACTCGCAAAAATGAATGTTACAGTAGCAAAAAATCCGCATAGCATGCATTTAAAAAACGTAGAACATGCACATGAGCATTGAGTGTGTATACTATATGCAGGTGAAAGATAACGCACAAAATATATGCAGCTCCTTAAGTTCAATAAATGTTTGAATAATTGAGATTACTTGTTACATCAATACGTGTACCATTTTTCTTTTTCTTTAGAGTATTCTCAAATCTATAATCGCCTGAAAGAATAATGTATTTTTTCGTATGTATAGTGCTAATGGGGAAGTTAAGTCAAACTTTTCAATTTATTATTTTTTACCAAATGTCAAAATAATTACAAGCATTTATAACGAATATATAGTAAAAGTAATAATGTAGTCTGACTATTTGTTCACATTAGTTCACATACATGAATTATTTTTTTGATTCCATGCACCACGAGATTTCATGAGAAAGTTTGTTAAAAGTTTGATTCGTTTCAAATTCATCCAATTGTCAGACTCACTCAACCACACTCAAATTTTGTCAATGGGTATACGACTTTCTACGAAGGTATATTGCTAATCTGAAAAAAATACACGATGCAATTACTACTGTTACGTCGAAATGCACGAGAACCGATAGTTATAAAGCTTACTTTGTTAATAATTTTATTCGTAAATCTGGTTCTTTTATTCATGATTTTCAACAATTCCATCAGATCCAGTACCACCTTCTTCCTCAGCGGATGCAGTGTTATCAAACGAATCTAATCGTTTGCGGAGGCGATCATTTTCATCTTCTAGATCATGCACCTGCGTATGACAGTCAACCAAAATCAAGTTAAAAGTAATGGATTTTCAGGTAACCATTTTTATTTACATACATGCCTAAAACGTTTATCCAAACTAATGCATCAAATGTACCTTTCGTTGTAAGTCAGAAATCTCATTTTGTAGAGCTTCTAGCTCTGCCTTCAATGGCACGCCAGCTCCCAACCGTTCCAAGAAGTATTCGATAGCGTTGCTGGGTCGCTCAGGTTCTTCGTAGAGACCTACAAGAACGCGTATGAGGGCATCCATAACCCCAGCTTTCTCAAGGTACCGTCTAAATTCTTCCCGTTTGGATTGTGGCTAATCATGAATATGAAACAATTTAAATTATGCAAAAATCTGTAAAGCCATACTAGTAACACTAGCCGCAATATTAATTATTATTGATGCATCAGCTACATCAAACCTACTTTGAGAGACGCCATGTTCAATGTTAGTCAATATTTCTTTTCTGATGAAATTACTGCCTAAAAAGAGAATCGTCTTATAGGACTCCGCTTTGGAGACTTTTGAAATTTTAAACAAGATGCGGCTTGGTACGGAAAAGAAAATTTTCTTGTTTATAAAGTCTTTCAAACCAAAAAGAAGCAGTCACCGTATTTACCGGAAACTGTAGTGAAAATTTTCTAACTAACATTTTGCGTCAATGTCTTCGAATCATTTAGTGCTTAAAAATTTACATTAGCAAGCATGTTCCCATGTGAATTCAGTGATATGGCAAAGTGGCGATGCATGTTTGGTACTATACGGAACGGTGGCACGAAGTTGTACCATTTGTTCATTTGTACAAAGAGGAAATATGCATAGAATGTATACGCAGGTAGTGATTATTATGCAAATCAGAAAAATGTAAATGTGGAAAGGGTAGTTTTATGCTTTTTGTTGAATGGAAGAAATGGTAAATAAATTGTCGACAATAAATTCAGGAGTAACTTTTGAAAGTTCATCTTTATTTTTCTTCCTGTATGGGATTCCATGCGCAGAGTCCAAAAACGTACGTAGATAATGATAAAGTATCGAAATTCGTTATAATATATATAATATGCATAAATCTACAGTACGATACTTCTAGATATAACCAATGCATTAGATGTGACTCATTTAGGATATAAACTAATACGATGATTTTTTTCTAGACCTAGGTAAATAGACGCTTCAGTTTTTGAAGTTAAAACACCAGCTTATGCCGGTATATCCTACACCTTTACAGGATATGAAGGTTTGTAAGTAAGGCTGTCAACAGATGACACACAGTCCAGACTCCTCCGTGCCCGTGAATTTAGGAGGACAATTGGTTAATTTTGTACCAACCAAACGAGGTTTCAGACGTTTCACTTCCTCTGTTAATACCGGATCAACAGGATTATCTTTATTCATTTCCATATTGTTAGAAATAATATTGTTTTCATTTCCATTATCCTTGACTAAAGCTTCTTCTTCTTGGCTTGGTGTGCTCTCGTCAGCACGTGATAATACAGGGCTATCAACCTTGTCCTTATCCTTGGGTGAATTACACGGAGTGGTGTCCATTCCGAATATATTGATGCGAATTTTTGCTGCCGGAATAAATGGTAATGTTGCAGATTCTAACAAACAATTTCAATTGAATTGTGTAAATTAAATTATATATAAAGTCATGTGAAGATGAAGTAATAACTCGTAATTTCATGTGATCGGATATATTTCATACCTTCATGCTGCAAATTTCCATCAATAGAAGTTATTATTTGGTTGACCAGTCTGCTAGCACCACTGTCCACAGCGTCTGTGGAGTCCTCCTCAGTTAAATCGACATTCATTGGCTCACTTCCGCCAGGGCTCCTGGCAGATGATGACAAATAAGGCTGGAAATTGGATAACCACTCGTCAGGATTCGTTGTTTCTTCTGGAACAGGTTCTTCATCTGGAGGCTCGATTTTGATTGGTGGAATATCGAACTTCATGGGCGTGTAAATTATTTTGGTATCCAAGTCCTGCTCCATTCGTATCTCCCGTTGTGCTGCTTCAGTGTTTCGGGCGAATCCAAACACACATCCTTCCGCATTATCAGAGAGACCAGGTAGAAACGTTGAATCCTCATCAATTAAAATAGGAGACTGAACCGAATCATTCCTCGTATTATCCAATGCATTATCAATAACAGATGTTGCACCATCAGTTTGTATGTCATCATCTTTCTCAATAAGAACATTATCAGTCTTTCTTTCCATGTCTATACTATGATTTTCTTCATTTACAATTTCATTTACAGTGTCATTTTTTTCTACATCATCATCTATATCTATTTCCATTACAACTACTTCTTTCTTCCCCTCTTTTATAATTAAAACTTCATCATCATCTTCATCCAATTTAGGAACGTTTTCCTCTTCTTCAGTTGTTTTCATAGGTTCAGCCTCAGCTTCCTGCTGTTCTTCTTCCTGGTCCTCTACAATGGATTCTTCCACCAAGGATTTCAGGTAATCCTATAAAAGTTGAAATTTATACAAGTGAGTGAGTACAAAGTCTATTTGAAACAGTTTAGGTAAAATGTAAAATTTGAAAGTACCTCATAGCAGTTTGGATGATACAGTTTCTTATCTCCGTCACAATCATCCAACTTTGCATTTCTCAACCTCCACTCCTCACGTTCTTCATCAAAGTATGACTCAAACGCTTCACCACATTGTGGACACGCAGTTCCTTCATGGGACGAAGCAAGAACAGTGTAATCTTCATTATTTAAAAGTGCACTTGGACTGTTCACGTCATTGTCATTTTCTGTTTCTTGGTTTTCAAACAAACTGGCAGCTAAAATTGAGAAAAGTCCAAAATGTATAATGTTTATCATTATTATTATTGTAGATAACAGCAGTAAGTAATAACAATTAAGTTTAAGTGTACGTTACCTCTTTCTTCCAAATCCTCTATCTCCTCAAACTGTATCCAGTCAGACATATCGTAATACCATTTTCGACTGAGGGCTTTGCGTGCATTTGCTTTCTCTCTTCTATTCTGCCTAAAGTGCCAGTCTAAATGTTGTGAATATCTAAAATAAAATGAAAATTTCAATAAAAAATCCTAATATATTATCAAACTGTTAAAGCAGCTTTAATGTAACACGAAAGTAATTTCATTATTACCGCAAGGTTTGATCTGGTGGGAATCTTAGTCCACATTGAGAACACTGAACCCCTGTAAAAATCTGTGCAATAGCTACATTCCTCTTTTCTTTCAGATTATCTTCAAATGTTACGTCTACAGTGGGAAGTGGAGGGATTATAGGTGCCGCCGGTTCTTCAGGCTTTTCCTTCTCCTTTTCTTGGACTTCTTTACCTTGTGTGGAACTTTGGGTTTCTCCTGTACTTTCTTCATTCATTTTTTCTTCTTCTCCTTCAGCATCATTTCCAGGGGCAGGTTCCACAGAGCTTGATTCAGGGGTTTTCGAAGAGGCAGCAGCAGGTAGCAGACCAAACTTAATGAGATTTGCTACAAGGTCACTGACATTAAGATTTACACCTGATGATTCCTCGCCAGTTGTCTCACTTTCACCTTCTTGATCATTTTCGCTAGGCCGTTGCTCACTTGCATGCATCGGTTCAGCATTGTTCTTTGTGTCGGAAGTATTAAACAAGTTGTTGAGTAGGTCAAGTGGATTAACATTTGATGATGACGACTCTTGATTTTCAGAAATAGCTTCTGGAGCCCATGGATTAGGACCTGCTGATCTATTATCAACAAGCATATCTCTGGGAGGTCGACCGCGACCTCGTACACCAGCTGCACCACGAAACACGCCTCCTCTTCCACGACCAGGACCTACAGACAATTTTTTAAAATTAAGAATTTGAAACAGTATGAAAACATGGCAAGCCAAGAAATAACTAAATTCTCACCAAAATGACTATTCCTTTCGTTCCAGTCTCCACCATAATTTGCACTAATGAAGGCATGGATTGCATTTTCCAAGTTTGGTGTAATGGCAGAAAATCTGAAATAATGTTTGCCTGATCCATGGAGAGTAATTGTGAAGGGTAGTCTAGCTCCAAAGTTTGTTGGAAATGGTCGGCCATTGAGTGTTACTGTTTGAAAGTTGCTACAAAATCTCAAAAGAACAGGTACTCCAAATACGTCGATTTTTTGGAGTTTCTCATCCAAATATACGGGTACGTTACTGACTGCATCTATGGTAAGATTAACTCGCCCAGCTACCAAGTCATAACGTGGAACCTGACCAACTGATACTTGTGGAGCTTGAGATATTAGTTGAAATGAATGAGGCCTTCCTTCCAAAAATATCTGCATCAATTAAGATACATTACAAAATGAAAATAAAATAAAATGTTGATTGATTCGTTAGTATCAATAAAACAGACATACCTTCTTTGGAGGACCACCAAAATACATTTCATGGGGTCTATCGTCAATGTACAGTTCACGACCTGGGGATCCTATTTTAAGGGTGTGAGGCATTCTATTGATGTCGAATTTCTTTGTTTCGCCCAAGTAGACTTCCAACCGCTTTCCGTTAATAAGAACCACTCGCGAAGTATTATCCTTTTGGAAAGTCAGTTCTCTTGGATCGTCACTCATTTTGCCCATCATTACAATAGCTGTTTCACGATAGTATCGAACTTGTCGCATGATCTAAGCATTAAACGAATTACAATATAATAATATAATTATTCAGACACATACAATCTAATAGCAAGCCAAGCTAATATTTAAAAAATAAATATATGCATTTGTTACCCCATCGATTGGAATTGGACGACCAACGTCTCTTTCTGCTACACGTATATCCTTTTCAATAGCTTTTGGAACAAGATCATCAACCATTGTAGGTGCTGCTGGTGCTCCTATAGCTTCCTCAAACGGATTTGGCCCACGGGGTGCAGTAGGCATGTTTGCAGCCATCCATGGCAAATCCCCAGATGGTTCCCAAGTATTGGGACCAGGAAATCTTGCGGTGGATGGAAAGTCTATTGGACCAGGACGAGGTGGTGCAGGGCAAACACTCCAAATATTATTTTCATCAGTTTCTACACGTATCAAACAGATAAACATTTTTAAAACTTTTCATCAGTTAAAACATTTCAATACATATAAAAATGATAAAACTTGATAACCTACCAGTCATCCAAGGGTTCGGGATGGCATTAGTGGCAGTCGACTGCCATGCGCCTCCTTTGATTTGTTGCATTTGCTGAACTTCCCTCATGGCACTTGCCTCGCTTATCTAAATTTAAGAAGAAATAAATTAGTTTAATTCTCATACGTATTTGGTGAAAACTCAAGATTCATTAGGGACTAGGTAGTACTGTTACCTGACAAATTTGTTTCATCAAAGCGCAATACTGATCTGGACTGAGCAGTCCGAGGTCAAGTTCTTCCTTGGCTTTTATGCAAATTGATTTCATATCCGTGTCAGACAATACCCCCGTGCTTCTAAGCGCTCTGTCTATATGCTGAGCTCTAAATTGCTCTACAGGGTCAATTGAGGTGGAACGAGAATCCAGACTTCGCTTTCTTTCTTCAGGATCATCTATAATGTGCAATGGAAAAATCATCCATGGTTATTGAACGTAAAACACTCCTATATGAAAGGCCAACCATGATGTGAAAAGGAATATTATGTGAACGCACTAGGTAAACGGTTGTAAATTAGGGGACGTCCCAGCGGGTCACAGGTACTGCGGCTAGATGAAATTGATGTTGCTGGTGATGGAGGACCCGGTGATCTTAGCACCAGGGAGTCCCGTCGTGGTGGTAGTTCATCTTCACCTTTACCTCCATCTTCTGCTGTAGCATGCTCTCCAGCATTCTCTGACTTAATTTTAACTTGTGTCCAACAGCTTGAGCTTGGTCGTAGATCCACATCTTGGTGTCCAAATAAGCTTAAAATACACAGAAAACAATGTTACCTCACGTAGACACAACTGGTTTCCCACAAAGCATTTCATATAAAAGTCACTTACAGACATTGACACTAATAAATGACTTTGATGTAAAAATTCATACACGAAATTTCATTCCATTTTACATTCAAATGGTAATGTCGTCGACGTTAAATTTTGAATTAACATGTAACAATGTTTTCTTCCAAGGACATAACTACAATCAAATTTTAAACGTTACATTCTACTGTAGGATTTCCAGCACATGATACTTTATTTTGTGCCAAACTCATCACATCAAATGAAATTTGAGATTAATGGTGATAATGATAATGAAAATGGTATGTATGTACGAAATATTCAAATGAACAACAAACGAAGATAGTTGTAGAGGAGAGTTTCTTTGTTCTGGTAAGTATGTGAAAGTAAAGTGTTTGCTCTGGCGAGAGTCGTAAAATTATATGAAATGCACTTGCATGATGCAGTTTTCATTTTCAAGTGCCCACCAAGGTACAGTTAAATGGAGATGCATGGGAATCGAACAAATGGTATCAAAATGCAAATGCTAAATGTAAACCGAGAAGTAACTGCGCAGATGAATGTAAAAATAATAATTATTAGAACAACGAAAATTTAGCTAAAGTGTAGTGATTCCATGTTATAAATATTGAAGTAGGAAACTGATGAAATCGGCTATACAGCAATCCATTCACTATCAGAGTGATATGATGACAAAATATGGAATGAGGAGTATGTGAAACAACCAACCAAACCCCCGAAATATTATGAAACTAACCTAATTTGCTTAATCATACCAAGTTTGTCCCTACACCTACAACCATTTTGCAGTAGAAAATATGACATTCTAGTTACCACACCATATACATTCCAGTACAACATATAATTGCGACACCGCTGATCAATCAATCAATCATCAAGCATGGCCTTTCTACTATGTAAGATGAGCTTAGTGAGCAAACAGTTAAATAGGTCATGTCATTATGAATTCCATCATTAGAGTAGTAATTCATTTTTGAAAAAGCGGACAATTTCGATTGCAATTAATTTTACTCCCAACCGCAAAATCGAAGCCGGATGAGTTGCGATATTGTAACAGGTACATGATACTTTTGACAAATATCCCCTGGGGAGGGATTTTTCAGTCTTATTAAAGGAATACTTAGTTTCATTTTCCTGACTAGAATTCAAAATAGTAACCCGTAGCATAGACATTAAGCAAATACACATTTCAAATACCTCGCTACTGATAATACTGCATGATTTCAAGTTACGAATAAATATATAAATGTTTAAAAAAGCGTAGTACTCGTCGAATGTGCTGTGTTGTGAATCTTTTCCAGATCTGGATTTCTTAGCTGGTGGTTCAGTTCCGTTTGCATCCGCTTCAGTTCTCAAGTCCAAGTCCATGGGTGCCTCGAAACGTAAATCAACATCGCCTGGCCCAATATCAGAGTTGAGCAAATGATTGGAATCCGACGAATGCTCTTCTTTCCCATCAATACCAGTATTTTTCCGATACGTTCTTCGCAAAACCGCCTTTTGACGCGCGTTGTAATCTTTCCATTCGGTATCAGTTTTTGTAGTCGAATCCCTACTTTCCTCTCTATCCGCTTCGTCAGAACCTTTTGGGCTTTTTTGTTTCTCATGTCGTTTTCTTAGCCTTGGGTCACTTACTACAGGCTTGTCCTTACTTTTATCGCTTTTATCTCGACTCTTGCGATCTTTTTCTGGTTGTTTTTCTTTGGCAAGTCTCCTTTTTAGAGGACTTATTATACCAGAACTCATAGAAGAACTGTCACCAGAATGACTAAATTGTTGGGGAGATTTTGTAGGACTGGCTGATTGAGATGGAACTTCATTGTCGTCACGGGAGTCACTACTGATTCTAAAGCCGCTGCCAGACTTTGATGGGCTAAGAGACATTGGGGGAGGAGAGGGAGTCAGCTTGCGAAGTAAACCTTTTTTAGAGTCTTCATTTTCTTCATCCGAATCTACGCCAGATGATTTTCTATACACACGTTTACTGCTAACTTTCTTGGATTCATTATAGTCCTTCCACTCTCCACCAGCCTTCAATGTAGCTGCCGGATCCCTACTACTTCGTTCGTGGCGACCCTTTTCCTTGTCTTTACTGTCAGCGTGCCTATCTTTATCACGATGTCGATGACGGGATTCTTTATCCTTTAACTCATGCCTGGTTTCTTTACTCTTATCATTTTTGCCTCTGTCCCTTCTATCCCTATCTCTGGAAGATTTTGATTTTTTAGACGGACTATTGTCAACAGAACTAGCTGAGGTTTCATTGCTAGATTTAGTTAATTTGGAAGGGAAGGTACTATGGGACTCTGCATCGCTCGAACTCGCTCGTCCCTTGGAGGATGACGGACTGCCCTTAATACTGCTAGATGCGGATGCTACAGAGGAGGATGGCATGTGCATGCTTGAAAGCTTCTGTTGAATTCGTTCAGTTTTGTTTTTCGCCAATTCAGCCATTCCCACGAGCTGCAAGAATAATATTACAGATAAAGTTAACCCAGAGTCATGACTGAAAAGATTTACAAAGAATGCCTTTCAATTTGAAACTATAATTTACCACTTGTTCCTGCTTAACTGCCATATCTATTTGCTTTGCAGTTTCTTCCTCTTTCTGTCGTCGAGCCTTTTCTTCCATTTGTAACTTTGTTTGCAGCAATTCCAACTCGACTTTTCTGGTTTGGAGCTCCAACAACTCTTTCTGTTTGGCAAGAAGTTGAGCACGCATCTGAACTTCCATTACAGAATCATCAGGAGCTGTTACAGGTGCTACAGCTGCTGACGCAGTAGTTTGTGCAATAATGTGCTCCGGATTTATAAGGGCTGCCGCTGCCTTTCCCTATAAAATATTTTTTGACCATCAATAATTTTAGCTATTCTTATTCATACATATAGCTTAAATATGATACAACATAAATTTTATGTAAAGGAATGTGACTTACCCTATTGAGAAATCGTGGATTGACGTGAATACTGGCACTTGACGGAGCTTGGGCCATGATTGGCCACTTGGGGTCAAGCTGATGACAGCGAACATCAATCGCGTACAATTTTTTCGTTGGAAAATAATCAGACCAGGTACCCCTAAGTTTCCACAAAAGACCTCTTGTCTTTTCATCAACCTGTTGGATATAGTAAAATCAATTGTTAGAAAGAGGGAAACGTAATAATAATTATATTTAATATTATATAATACTACGTCATCATGATACCTTTTTATTGTTGCTTCTTACAAGGACACAGCTTACCTTTTCAAACACTCCGCAAAATGTTGAAACTATATTCTGTGTAAAAAGCTCAACGTAGTCCTTCTTCACATTCTTGATGATCGAATCAATCAAATACAAGACCGGTAGTTTGATTTCTGGTCGTACCTATAATATAAATTTATACATATTTATAAATTTATAATCAGATAGCAGTGCAGGATTTTCTAAAAGATACAATTACTTCAAGTATAGTATACTAATCCCATTTGTCACATTTTTGTGATTGGAAAAAGCATTCTT
The DNA here is from genome assembly GCA_001718145.1 of Orchesella cincta. NCBI lineage: Eukaryota > Metazoa > Arthropoda > Collembola > Entomobryomorpha > Orchesellidae > Orchesella > Orchesella cincta. The sequence continues at coordinate 122,085 of LJIJ01000230.1, read as the reverse complement.
CGTAAAGATAGAGGACATTGACATTAAACATGCTAAGCATAGTTATAACTTATAAGTAGATCAAGTAGATTGAATGCAATATAAATTTCGTACAATTCTTTCTCCGAAAGTACAGTATAAAGTTTGTGACGCGATAGTGTTTAGTTGGTAAAATTGAAATCCTCGGCCGTTTCGAATTTGCATCCATGAAAAATTAGTTAGGAATTAATGATAAAAGATGTAACATTTTGAAAAGCAAAATGGTCTAAACATATTTACTCAAAAGTCACAATTACAACTATTAAGGCGTTAAATTGTAACAAGCATAAGCATTATAGCCTAACTGCAAGCGTCTGTGATTCTACATGTTCTATACAAATTAATTCAGCCTACCATTAACCATCTGCTATGCTATGTTCAAACGGCAGCTTGCAACATACATATGAAAGGGAAATAGATTGCTACAGCACAAAATACACGTCCTTAATTTCAGTGAAAACGTCATGAACAAAGAAACACATTATGTCAGCTTTGCCATTGGATTTGACGGATTCATTCACCTCTTCAAACGACTAGCTATACAAACTTAAATTCATGACATGTAAAGAGAGGAAATATCGGCAAAACATGAAGCAGGAAACAAATAAACGTTACTATTATTATACAACGTACGGATTTGAATTGACAAAGAGTAAATGTTAATGGCATTTTGGCCCTAATGATTTGTAACGTAAGCGCATTTCCTTCAGACTATCTTCTTTCAAATTAGTTACATTCATTCAATACTCACATCACCAGTAGAATGTCTCATTCACACACAGACTATCCTAATGCTGTCAGGTAATCATTGTTTAACAGCCATTACAATATAAATCGAAACGCATGATTCTTTCAGGCTTTCACCATTTAACATTAACGCTACTTGAATACGGCAGCCGCAATATAAAACAGAAGCCGACATTACTTTTTCGTTACTCTCAACATCTCAACAAATGTGTTAATTTTGTTCTTGCCCTACCCTAGCATAATTTGTACATCAAGTGTTAACAACGTATCATGCAACAACAAGCTAAAACAACTATTCATGCAAAAAAAATTAAACAAGTGTTTCAGTTCCGTTCGTAGATTGAGTATATAATATAATGTAGAAGTTCTTGGGTTCCGTTAGTTAGCTCCGCTATATTTACTTAACCCCCACGGTGACTTCGAATAATGTACCAAGGAAAAACACTAAATTGTCGAAGTATTGAGAGTTAGTGAAGTTGCATCTGCATTACCACCACTCATACTCATCCTCTTCTTATCATACATTTAATACATATCACTCATACTATCAATATCAAGAATAAGAATACGTTTGTTAACTTAATTTGATTCGAGGTGGCATACTATTACTTAATTGTATAGATGATTATGGAATGCATTAAAAATCACTGGTTTCCTTCCGGTCACTAACTCCTTTCTTCTACAAATATAATGATAATTGAAGATGATAATGATGACATAAAAATAACTTTACAGCAAACGATGAATGATCATCATATTTATGGGATTTTTTTACGAGTAATTTATTCCTGCAATAGTACTAATTGCGACGGACGCGGCCGCTGAAATATAATGAAACTAATAAAGGTTACGTCCAAGGTTAATTCTAATCGATAGATCAATATTCACACGCAAAGTGAACAAACGCGCATCCTATATAACCAACCGTTCCTGAAGGGCAACACGAGGAAAACTTGAAGTGAATTTAGAGACAAGCTATGCTATGTTATAGAACATGAATATAAATTTATATGATACATGCCAGAATAAAAACTGGAGCGGGGACTGATAGATTACTGGAATATTATATCCATCCACTATCCTTATTACATTCCCACCACATCTAGTACTGTATTTTGGCAACACCTCACATCCACCTGATCAGTATTCATATTCATTCATTAAAATACGAGCAAGCTATCTAGCATGGTAGAATTGCAAAAAGTATGGTAATGGCGATTTCAACTTCAATTCCAGCGTAAATTTTTGAACACAAAAGTTTGATGCCATGAGACATGAGAAAACTTGAAATAGGAAATTGCTATCTATCATCTCGTTCTTGGAATGCAATCACAATCACCGGACTATTACCGATTGCATAACATTCCTTCTATCTCCATATATTTTATAATGTTTGCTTTATTGATCCCGACGCCATAAATAATACTTAATGTTCTATTCAACTTCTTTACTTCTCTGCCTTACTTTAATCTCATGAACCAAGAATAAAATCCAAACCCTAGAAGAACTCTATTTGGCAGTACATAAACTCTGTATATGTAACTTGTAACTTGCCCCCTAACAGCATAAATGTAGAATATGAACAATTTAAAAAATAAGACTAATTAGGTATATTCAATCCTAGTTCTATTCATTCTGCTGACTGCTGACATTCTTCATTTGTGTTGAGAATAGTGAATTGAATTAATCGCTTTGCAGTGAAAGCGAACATACCAGAAATTCTTAAAAGAAATTCTGTAAAAGCATAAAAGTATGCTTTTACATGAACTTACTTGAATCTAATAGTAATATTAGTACGCATTTAGCGTTTACTAGTTAACAGGTGAGGTTTGATTATTTCAATTTAAGTTATAGATGTTAAAACGTAGCTTACAGTACAAATCGTAGGTCTCGATAAAATGGATCTATTGGCTATTGTAAATAAAGAACTTCTACAAATGTTACAATATATTCAATCTACGATTGTAAATGTTTACATTTTAGCTTACAGGCGAGGTAGAAATAATTGGAAATCGATTTATGTGACAGTGACATACTTTTCAATCAACAAGCTGCAGCTTTGCTAAAAAGGAAGTTCATGATACTGTACTAGTCTTCAGTCTAGTGTCTAAAACATGTCCACGTACTCATACTACGCAATAGTATATCAACTTCAAGAGTACACTTGAGTACAGGCTTCTATATTAAATTTCTCGTCCAACAAACAAACTAATGCTAACTGCCAAAAGTGTCGCGTCGAGCTATATTATACAGATAACTATACCAAATAGTGTTGCTAACTTTCGACCTTGGGAAACGTTGGTTCATCAAATATTTAGCTTCAACTCTCACAATTCGTAGCTATAATAATTGCATTAAATTGTAGTTCTTTTATCCCGAAGCCCGAATCAGACATTAGTAGATTGGAACGGAACTGCGCACTGCATTGTATTGTTTGCACACATACATCCTAATAACTATAACTATGCATAATATATCATACAAAACGAAAAGTAATGTCTGTCATTGTCATGCCCCACATTAAAACTTGCAACTTCAGCTCATCAGATGAAATTAAATGAATCAGAAAAATAGCTGTTGCATTTGCATTTTATTATACAGTACGACAGAAAACTGTGATGAGATGACATCACGTATCATCAGTAATTCAATCGGAGGGGGAGGAGACTTATTTTAACTTTATCCTGTCAAAGCCAAACTTGCATCTAAACTGTATTCGTAATAAATTATTATTCATAGTTAGATTCAGACATTTGTCAAAGTCATGGCATGCACTGAAACTGACTGAAATTCTCTCATTTTCTGTCCCAAATGTTTGCGCCCACGAAATGCATTAGAATCTGTACGGTTCCGTCAACAATCTTCGTTAATCACCTTTTCCAATTGCCTTCTTATAAATTAACACAGTACCAGTCTGTCTGAAATCACTTTGTGAATCACCCCGATCTACACCACTGTTCTCCAATTCTCTTCTGAATGCGATATAGAAGCTACTACACCTATTTCAATGTAATGTTATTATTCTATTAACATTCTAACTCATCTAACTAACAAACCAATTTTATTTCTCCAAAGTTTACTCAAAAATTCTTCGTTCCGCAAATCTAAAAAACTGACTTGAAATGTCTTATTGCAAATAAACATCTCTGCAAGAAACACCATAATTGCAGGTGGCTATGAAGTTCACGATACTTCTCAAGTACAAACAGTCATCCTCAATTCCCTAAATGCTTGATGTCCTCATTATTTTATCGTTAACAGCTTCTGTCACAAAAACACATCAAAGGTCGATGGACGCTACAAAAAATAATCAGCACTTCGCTTAGACTGAGGCTTTTAAGAAGCTGACAAAAGATGTATGAAATGGAAATTGGACGTCGCACATCAATTAGTGAACTGTGTGTCACCACCGTAATGGTTTAAATAGAACCCAACAGGTGCCGGCAGCTGAACAAGCCAAGATTAGAACGTCATTTCCCCCTTTCCCATTTTCTCAGGCAACTGTTGTTTCAGACTTAGAAGTAAATTAGCGTTCCACACTACAATATCATAAAGATAAACACTAACATAATATAATATCAGCGTCTTCTCAGCTATGAACTAATCAAAGATTCGACTAGACTGCAAAAGGAATTTTCTAGCTTTCAATAAAGAAAACCTTCATCTCAGAATTTAAAAAATTAATTAGCCATTAACTTAAGCCTTTTGTATTATTATCTTGCATTGTCCTCTAGTCTTACGTGCCTAATGCGCTATTAACGAACTACTAAATCAACAACAATTTAAAAGACAGATAACTTACCGTAGTGAGATGCCTCTCGATGACTTGAACAATACTTGGTGCATGCCGAATGTAATCCTCAGCCATCATCGTTAACAAATTGATCAACGGCTTTGAGTTCATCTTGAGCTCAGCTAAAGAGCTGCTGTACTTGGTGACGATATCCTCCCCCATTTTGGAATTGGTAAGCCTCACTCCGCTTCTGCGGTGGGGTCACGATGTATTCAAATTAATCAAAACTTGTCGCAGACACGATGATGAAGGCGACCACTGGCCATGAGACGTTGCTCGTCGTAATGCAGAAGATATTTTATAGACTGCTTCAAAAATTATATATCACTTTGTTTTGTGTCACATGCATTGACTTGAATTGCTCTGACTGACTTTAAGTTTAGTATTTTTTATGTGTTTTATAATAATAATAATAATAATAAATCTACTTTCTTATCACTAGAGCTAAACTAACAAACTAGTAACAATAATAAACGGGAAAAAATTAACAGATTTTCACAAAATCTTCTCTACTTCCTTTTCTATCGCTTTTAAAAAAACAGGTGAAAGATAATCACAACCCAACCAAACTAATTTTTAGTTTAGACTTTCACCAACTTTTACACCTGAACTGCTTTGGAAAAGAAATGATGTAATTTCCAAATGGGAAAAGTCCTACTGTGCCTTCCCGGTTTGTTGTTGTGACAAAACCACAACTGTTTATACCAATGCTTTCTTTCTCTCCATCACGGGTCACCCTGGGTCAAAACACAATGACCACCCAACATGAAATTTTATACGTTATTTGTTCCTTAACAAAAATAAAATTTTCCTGATGTTATAGATCACCAATTATACAGATTCAGGGTTAAGTTTATTCATAAAATATGGTGCAAGCATAGGGAAAAAAGAGAAATTTACAATTTTTATACAATCACCTTTACTGACTCTACAACAATAATACGTTTACACACTATCTATCTTACTAACCTTAATTGTAATTTTGGTATAGTTATATATATGATACAACATAGAATACTTTATATTACGACGGTCCTCTTAAAAAGTAAAGCACACACAACAACTCAGATTTGGTGTACGTTAGCCAACCATCCTATCCAAGTGAAATCTGTTGAAAATGTTGAGATGGGGCTTTTTTATGAAACGAACGATGCGAAGTGAATGCGAGGATGAGAAATATGTCGACACGCACAGCCGACAGTGTAGCGTAGAAAGAAGAGAGCAAGTCTTCTCAGTAAAGACCATAAATGTAGACTGCTATATGTATATGCAGATTAAGCGAACCACATTATATATAGCATGCTAACCTCAATCCATAAAAGCGTTATAATACTAATGCATTATTAGCACCAAACCAAACTAACACAGTAAATATCCTTTCCAACTGGGCATATAGATAGTGGTTTGGGTTATGTACAAATTTTAGGTACTTACATATTATATGTATGCACCATATCGGATGCCTAACGATATGTACATAATAGTATGTCTGTAGTGTCGTGGGGAAACGTTATGTATCGACAAAAATGCATGTGGAAAATGACTACAAGAATTGCTCTGCAGGTAATGATGACGATGACTATGACTAAAGGGTATGAAATGTTGAGAATAAGAGTTTCTGCACGTACGCCGTATTATCCTGTACATGTGAAGTGAACAGTATCCTTCGCAAACGCATCGGAATCGGATATATGTCCACGCGTCTATATTATATGTATGTTTTGTATAGAATAATACAAGTATTAGATAAACCCTACTAGAACGGATAAAGTGAAGTGAAGATAGATTTAACGCTTGCTTAATCTTTTCCTATGGTTTAGGTTATGCTGTATATGCATAACTAACACTAGGATTGTATATAAACCGTTCTCTCATTGTTTGTGAAACCTGCTGCTTTTAGCTGTACAAATATAGGAAGATTGACATGATTTATATATAGAGAAGCGAGTGCATTGCATATTGCCTTTGTCTCGTTTTCGCATCCAGATGGATCGCATATATATAGCTTTAAAGTAAGTTATTTTTATTATTTATGAAATATGGATGATATTGTAATTTTGCCCCTTATCAGCATAGCATCTATAACAGCATAGTATGGTGAATACTTACTGCGCATAAAACTAAAAAAAGAAGTATTGCAGCAGAATGTCATTTAACAGGTTTGTCGATTTCGTTTCATGGTGCATTACGTACGACATGATGACGTAAAACACACATTTCCAAAATATGTATGCATATTTATCTGGATTTTTTGTACTCCTTGGTTGGATGAAACTGGAAGATAAACCATTACTTGGTACAGCTACATCCTAAAATTGTTGACATAAAACGTATAGACTTACAGCGAAATAGATATGAAAACCCAATATTAGTATACATTACCAGTTTTATAAACATCTTATTGCTAATTATTATAAAACAAACACTAGACAATAATTTTATGTTTTTTAAACATTTATTTTCATGCACAATTTTTGAGTATCCATTCTCTAAGTAAGTGATAAGATCACATAACACAGTATATCTAATAGAACAGGCACATTTCAATACATTGTTGTAATAAAGATATTATTAATAATACTGAGCATAATTTCAAATATATGATGCTATTGCGGATCATAAAATGGTAAACCAAATGTTAAACGGGTACCTTACTGACTTCAACTTTGTTTTCAATGCATATTACCGTTAAGTTAATCGAGGAATGTTTGCATATAATCAAGCTTTTGGTTTAAAAAAAGATCACATCACAAAATAAATATTTATGTACTATGTATAACAGAAAAACATTCACTGAGATCAATATCGGGAGACTTTTGCTTGGCATCTTTCGACTTGTTAAAGTTTAGCTGTGGCAATCCTCGTAACCACTGTGCCTTTGGAGACTTGTTCTTTTCTATCGCAGGGTTGTTAAGAACCATTCTTCTATACATGTCTTTTCGTTTTTTGTCATTCTTCGGTCCGTGACATAGAGCCACTAATCGTTGTATGTCTTGAGTATTTGCACCCCAATCCAATAACATCTACATAAATCAAAATATTCAGTATGTGAAAGGTGCCATTTATATTGTTAGCAGGTTATTAGCATTTAAAAAATACCTGTGATATTGTAGGATCATTTTCGTAACAAGTTTTGAAAATTGTATCTAATACTTTAAACAGGGAGTCCATGTCCGCTTCATTTTCGTACCATATACACAATGCTCGCAGAACGGTACTAAATGTGGCACGAATTACTTCTGTCTGTTCAGACAACTTTCTCCATGAAAGCAAAATGCATCTCGCGGCTTTCAAACACACGCTGCTATCATCCCAACAAAGAGCACTGTGGTTATCAAAGCAAGAAAGCATGATTATTTAACGTCAATAGCTGCATGAAAAAAAATATGTGTGCAAACATTTTTTGAAAGATAAAAGACATACTGAATGCAAAGATATAGGATAGCGTTGAAGCAAGTGGGGTCTGACAACAAAAGTATCCCGCAATCTCCAGGATCGAACGATGATGGTAACTGAGAAGTTATTGTGCTCGTTGCAGCTTCCATTTCACTTCCCATTTCCGTATCCACTTCAGAATTAGTTGTTGCCGACACGTTACTACTAGCTTTCAATTCGAGTAACTTATGTATTAAATCAATGTAGTCTTTTGTAAGTAATCGAAGAGATGTATTTTCAAGAACTTCCTTTTCTTCTTCACCATCGCCTCCAGATATTTCAGAATTTTCAATTGCTGTCCAACGAGCTACGAGCCTATCCAAAACTGTAACATTTGAATGAAATGATGAAATGCAAGGCTAGAATTATTAAAGTATTTATTTGCTATCAACATGTGAATAACTCAAACCAAACGTACCGAATGGGCCAAAGCTTTGAAGGAATGGTTTTACGACAATCTCATATTGAGCAGCTGGACAGTTTAACAAAAATGGAGAGAAAACCGCCCGTATCACTCCACGCAGACGGAAGTCGTCCATTTTTGAGTTATTCCACCCAACAAATGATAAATAGGCTTCGGTAACTTGGGGTATGTAATAAAATTTTGGAGCAAACAAAGCAGGAGTCCCTCCCAAAATACCATAGGTTAGATCAACAAGGCTTGTTATAAATATCTGGAAATTAGATTAGATTCATTCAAATAATCTGTGACTTTGAATTTAACACCTTATCATCAGCTATTTTGTGTCAGAACTTACTTTAAGTTTTTCAGGGTGACTTTTTTCATTATCAACTCCCAAAACTGAAGACGGAATTGACTCTCCGGCAACTGTGTGAGCTCCCCCATTAAAATGTATTCCCATAATGTGTGACTTTTCTTGATCACTAAGTTCCATTAGGAAGGCCAATTGAGGATCATCCAGAAGGGAATGGATAGTTTTTGCCAATTTCAAGATAACAGGTAGTAAGGGGCAGACTGGATCGTAAGCAGGATGTTGATTCTCAATCTCATTGTGTGCTGCTGCTGCATTTAAGTTTTCGCCTGTGCGGCTTTGTTGGAGAATGCTGTTTGGCTTAATCGTCCTTTTCACACGTCGAATTACTGAATGCAGCATGGTAAGGTTTTTTAAGAATATAATTCGTTTGTCTTGAAAGACGGCTTCCTGTAGAATATTTACAAATGTCTGAAGTGATTGACATGTATTGGAAATTTCATTCCATTCTGCGGCAACCAACAAACTTGCTACAAACTGTGACTGCTTTGATGAGTCATTCCTGCGAAGAAAAAGACACATGAAAAAAATCTCTTTTCGTTTCGCTTCTGAAAGTAAAGAGAGGCAGACAACAAAAGATATTACAGACTTATCTGTCTTATCCGTCTACTCAGACAACACTTACCAAGAATTACAAGTAATCAACAGAGATTCCATCACTGTTGTATACTCCATTGTACTCAATTTTGGGGCTATAGTCGTTGCAGCAGAATGAATAAAATCAAATGACAGGACTAGTAAATCTGGATGCTTCGTTGAAAGCTGAAAGACGAAAAAAATCATTTTCATGATTGTCCTAGACAGAACTAAATTATCTACACTTTGTAATTTCAAAATTTGTAATACCTTGATCATTAATGCAGCTGCATGACGCCTAATATCTCTAGCATAAACAACGTTTTCATAGTTAAAGCATTCGAAAACGGATCCTAAAATTGAATTCATAAAAGTCATATGAACATCCCCGAAAGTTTGACTATCTTTGGCTAATCCTAAGAACACAAACAATGCGGACACTGTTGATAGGATAATTGATTTAAGCTCCAAAGATGTTTCCTCTTTAAACTTTGAGTAGCACTGTTCCAAATCCCGAAGACCAATTTCAACCATTTCTTTGTCCTCCTACAAAAAATAAGTAAAAACTTAACTGCTGCTGAAAGTAAATTATATTCAGTTTGAAATGTTTAAAATATACATACGTGAGAGATTGATGATGCGACAGAATCGATAACTAAAACTAAAGTTTCCCATTGATAAACCTGTACTGCATTTGGGCTATTCAAAGAAGAATGCAACCAAGTGTTAACTTCTTTATACAGTTTTGGCAGGCGTTTTCCAACATTTCTTAACATTTGAGAAAATTCAGCTTTTAGCTTAGCCAATTCTTCTTTTTCTTCTGGGGTAGGTGGAGCAGATACAAATTTGTTGCAAATTGCATTGAGTAAACTGCAAATAAGATTTCATTAAAGAAAAAACTAAACATCACAACGATAGAAAAAAATAATCTAAGCAAATTAAGGGCATCAAACACTCTCACCATGTTAGAGCCTTTCCAACAGGAGAATCCGTTATATTGGAGGAAGAATTCGATGCTTTCAAATATTGGTTAGCGGCACACGCACTAAACCGAACAGCTACAGCTTGGGGTTTGCTTGCCAGTTTTAATGTGCAATTAAAAAAGTTTTCAACATTCACTTTTCCTTCACATACATTGGGTGCGAGAAGCGTAACTATATTTCCAGCTTTCCTCAAATAATCCAAGTCATTCGAAGATTCGTCAATGCTTCTAATCAACACGAGACTACATTCCTGATCCAAGCATATCTTAGGCACATCGTACTTGTCTTCTTTTTTAACAGGTTTTCTTTCTAATAGCTGAAACATGAAGAATGATTATCAACGCTATTGAACAATGGGCGACGATAGTTTACTAATTAAATTTTGAAAGAGTTACCTGTATAATACAATCAGCAGCCTCAATTTGGAATTCCTTTTCCGGGAGTAAAGCAAATAGGATTGAAATCCTATTATCTTGAGCAAATAAATTAGGGTTTAGCCACTCTATGTAGGGTAGCAAGCAACCAAGGCATACTTTTCCACGCCGTCTCAATGCATCTGAATGACTAGCATTAAAGGCTTGAACTGAGGAAACCAAAACCTTAAACAATGTAGTAATTACATCGGGGGCGATGGCATTCAGACTTAAACTTAGTTCTTTTTTCCGCTCCGAACAATCAACCAACTAAAATGAGAGAGACATTCTAGTTATAAAACGAAAGCACACCAGTTTAACTCAATAGTCGCAAAAGAATACACACGTACTTGCAAAGTGACAACATCTTCAGCCATCCGTCGCAAAACCAAAAGAGCTAGGTCGGAAGCATGAGCAATTTCAAATAGTTTAGGAAACAAATTTGGCCACAGTTGTGGCCATTCCCGTTTGGCAATTTCCACAATTACTCTGTAACACAAAATATTTTCATTAAAAAATATTAAACATATCCAAAATAGCAAAACCAAGGTGCTGAAAAATCCATTACTTTGACAAGGCTTCTTGAAGGTAAATAGGCCACCCAGCAGCTCCCGACGAAAGACCATTGTGCATAAGAAGAAGAAGGCGATCCTGAAAATATCAAAAGTCCATTTTCACAAGTCTTTCCTCTGTCAGTGGTATCACCTACAAAATGCAGCCCGTGAACAAATCCATACCTTAACTGTATCTCGATCTGCCAAAGTATTCCAATGATACTTTGCGACATGCTCAATTAGCTTCAATCCTGCTAATATCACAGACCCTTCTGTTCCTACAGACAAAGCGAATCCAACAGCGCATAACTCTACAGGGCTTCCATTCTTCCGAAACTCTTCATAAAACTGGTGAGCTTGCTGCCTTGCAAGGTGTTCCGAGTTGGGGTCGATTGCAACCTAAGATTTAAATCATTGATTTCCAATAATGTACACTAGTTTATTTACTAGTCACCATTTACAGACATGAAACATTATACAGTACCTTCACTGATAAGGCAACACCATTAGCTTTTTGAAGAATGGCATCTTCGCTAAGATTCATTTTTGTCCACCAACTCCTGACAACTGGAGGCAAGTTGTTGAATATCGGACAATCCAACCAAGGGTTAAGTTTCTGGCTTGGGTAAAATCTTAAAGAACATATTCAGCGTTTAGAGACAATGACATTCAGACATGCTGACATGTGACAATATAAAATATTTTTATTTACCACACAGAGATCACGACAAAAATGCACGATATAAAAGCAAATCCTCCAAACTTCAAGAAAGTTTCAAGATCAGCCGACACGAAGATGAAAGATATTCAAATAAAATATTGACGCAACACTCCACAAATCATTTTTAGACAATCCAGAGATTTTTATTGTATTAATTTTCTTCTTTCCATAGGTATCAATCATATAAGAACTTCAGATTTTGTAATAAACCCCATCAAATATTCGCAAATCCTATATACCTAAGTTATTTTGTAAAATTACTAAACAATGGAATCATAAATACTTGTGAACTGAATGTTTACCTTTGCTACACACTTATAATGAAGCAAGTGAATCAGTAGTATTAAAACTGCAAATAAAGTTACTAAAAGTTTACAATCATATTTGACACAACCAGTTAATAATATTAAATCGAAATCGAGTAGTATACAAGTATTCAGTACTTCCACAAAACCGACAAAAGATATTCTATAAGATTTTCAGATACTTTTCTCACTCACACCTCAGCAGCCGCTGTTGTTACACTTTTTGCCGATAAAATAGTTAAACCCTCCGTCCGTCTACGTTTCGAGATGGGGCAATCGGAGATTTACATGAAAATATTAGTACTTTCACAACAGAAGCATGCATGCATTTACATTACAAACCACTCTTCTTGAGCTGTCATGCAGTCTTGGTTAAACCCAATCAAGTTCAAAAGTGGTTAGGTGTTATTAACCTTTTTGTTAGTTAGGAATAATTATTGAAGTACCTAACTGAACTGAGCTAACTAACTAACATGTGTAAATGTGAAGAATTTGTATAATTTTAAACTACAACAGACAATCCCATTTTTTAGCCAAAACAAGCGCACTGGAATTACTTGTTAGAAAAATTAGAGACAAACTCATGAAAATACACTATAATATAATAATTGGTGATAGTACATACATACTTATAGTAAACAAAATTTAAGTGAGAGTTAGTTAACTTATATTAGAACTACTAAGGTCATGTATACATACACCTCCATTGTACTGAAAACTGTCAACAAATTTTATCTAAACTATGTATCTGGTACAAAGATTTGCCTATAAGTTTGTTAGTTGATTAATGATTAAATAATGATATCAGTTGATAACTAAAGCACTTAAACTTCGATTCCCTTGCCATAACCGAAAACAGATTTTAACATGACACGCACGGTTGATTGGGTACATAACAAATCATGATTTTCAAAGTTGCTGTGCTTCATCCATAGCTTCGCCTTTATCATCATCATCGTTACGTGTACCTTTATCGGAGCCTTCCTCAGAAATGGACTCTACAACTGCTGGTTCTCCTGAGCTCTTTTCAGTTTCTGGGTTAAGGAGTGCCCCTTCAACTTCTTGCTTTAAGACTACGGTTGCTGCTTCTTGTTCACCTGGTTTCGATTCAATTATGGATCTAGCTGCCTCTGTTCCTGTGACTATTTGGAACTCTTCCTTCGCTTCAGGAACAGGTAATGAATCTTCCACAGGGGTAGGCTGTGGAACAGCTACTACTACATCATCAGTGGACTCGCATTCCATTGCTGAGGATCCAGTACTTGCAAGAGATTTCTGCTCAGTATTTTCCTCTGGTTTCACTGCATCCATGTTAACTAACGATGACGCAGGTACATCTTCGAAAATCGGTTCAGCAGCAACTGTAGCTGTAACTTTAGTTTGTAGAAGAAGAGGATCTTCGGTTATGACGACATCAGTGGCTTGGAGAGGAGTAGTAACTGACATAGGATCTTCGGAGTCCACTACTGCGACACAGTGAAACAAATGGGCAGCTTGGTCTTCACTTTCAATAACTGAGGAAGACTGACAATCCATTGATGTTGTTCCGCTCTCGTCTAAAGGCAATTTTACAGCATCCATATTGACCAATGAAGATGAGACATCTTCAGGAACACTTGTGGCAGCATCGCTAAGGGGCACTGGCTCTGTTTGGTGAAGGACAGTAGCAACAGGAACTAAATCATGATCGGACACACATTGAAGAAGACTAACAGGTGACACTTCTGCGACCTCGGTAATAGTAGTTGAGGATTCACATTCCATCGTGACAGCTGCAACTTCTTCGGGAGCAATGCTTACTAAGCCTGCAGCAGTAACTTCAGAAGTCGGATCTAATATGATGCTTTCTGAGGACACCGTTATTGCAATATCTGGGGTTATAACATCAACTGAAGCAGCATTCGAGGAGGTTACGCTTTCGGATATTACAACGTCTGGTGGTAACGCGACAGCAATGTTGGAGTTTAGGATATCAACATTAACTGTAGCGGATGATACAGCCGATGATGTAACAGCATCTACGACAACGCTGTCAGATTTTACATTAACTGAGACACTCGGGTTAATCACATCAACAACGGATGAGCGCAATGGGGAAGCCACAATATCTTGACCTAAGTAAGAAAGTTCATATAAGTAAAGTACTACAATACTAAAATACCGGTTAATACCACAACATTTAAACTGCATACTAAGGACAAAAAAAACTTACGGTCCAGAGAGAAAGTTCGGCTGAAAGCAACGTTTTCAATTTCACCTTCCCCAGAAGAAGCACTTGTATTGATGTTGTCATTTCCGTTCTTATCCTCATCATTTGTTAATGATCGAGGCTCCACAGTTGAAACTACCAAAACAGTCTTCTCAAGTCCACGAAGAAACTTTTCCTTCTTTCTGTAATGACGAGTCGGCTGCAAAATAAGTTCTGTAAGTCGTTGCACAGTAAATGGAGCAGCTAAACGGAATAAGTCGAAGCGCTCCAAGACAAACCCTTCAGTAGGACATGATGGCTCTTGAAATTGTTGGATGGCATTAAGCATTTTAGTTCTAAGGAACAACAAATGAACAAATCCAATCCGATTAGCTGTACTACTCTTCAAAACTTTTATTATTATTCCCAAATTAATTATTCAGTATTCCATTTAATTCAGCATTACCTAAATAAACTTCTCACATGCGGCCACGGGAATACAGTGTTTCCTGATCTGGCTACAAATTGTAGATAGTTATCCAGGGTTTGAGGAATATCAATTGGTTTGTTTGACCCTATCGACGTGTTAAATTCTGAAGCAATGTTACAGACACGAAAAGATTAGAGATTATATGCTAATTGTAAAAGTATAATTAACATTTCGAAATTAAGTAATAATAACATACCATCAATTTCTCTGAGCAGCAGCTCCAAATCATCCAACAACAAGTCATGAGCGTCACCCCCCATGCTGACTTTCATCGTTCCACCCAGATGAAGATGTTAACAGGGCGGCTGGTAAAAATAATAAAGTCTACTACTCAAATGTAGCAGCACTATTAGCTAAAGCAACTTCTTTGTGGAGCTAGGTGGTGATAATCAAAGCCAATCTAAACCAAACCAAATACAAATTCATTAAACTTCTGCAGACACCTCTTGTTTCAAACAAACTTACACATCTTAAACTGCAAAATGATACTGATATAATCAGAGACTTTCTTTAGTCTTCCATAACTAAGCATGTAAAAAGCGTGTTGTTTTGTTTAGCTTACGTACTTACCTATATATATATATATAGTGATGTTTGGAACACCATTTATGAAGCAGAATTTGAAGTCTACCTAGTAAATTTAAGGGTTAGATAAATAAATACAAAATGATTTTTAAAAACTACGTCAGTCAAATTTCTTTCCAAAATTCACACTGTTTCTTCCACTCTTTAGCTCTGCTCTCTGCTACTCGTTTATGTTTGCGTCTTCGGTTCCATTCTTTCATATCCGCTGCTATTTTTGCTATGAACTTCTACGGATTTTGTGTATTTCGCTGTGTGTTTGGTTATAAAATAGTGTATACCCAACGAACGTGTGTCGCTCGTCCGTATGACTAATATGATATTCACTACACTACACAGCTAACAACGGACATACATAGCTTCAGGTAGGTAAGGTATGATATATTCTGATTCTGACTACCATCATGTCTATGCATGCCTAAAATGTAAGTACATAATGTGCAATGCACTAACCATGACTTACAAGGTCTCTAGGTTTAAGGTATATCCTACTCGCCGGATAACTTCAGTATTTCAGTATGCATGTACTTTGTTGATTCTTTGAGATGCTCAATAAGTTTTAGCATTATACCTATTCATATCATGCATCTTCACCGCATCATAGTCATTCTTACAAGAACTATGTACTTACATTACATAATTTCTTATGCATTGCATGCCAATATTTTAAATATATGTTATGAAATTACGTTACTACAAACGCTATGAAATACGACGGGATCATTAAGCTTAAAGGTTGAGACTTGTGACTGTTGTGAGGAGGACAGTCGAACAATTGATAATGATTCAGTAGAAAATGCTTAGCAGTCCAAGTCTTTATTTTCCATTTCAGGTTTGACTGACGATTGTTAAGTCCTTAGCCTATAACAAAAATATAGACTACAGTTTAGAAGCAGGAATAATCGTAGCAGTTCGCAGTATAGAAACAAACTAATCAACATGACGAGAATTTATCTGATGCACACACCAAATATTTATGCTTACACCGTTTTGAAATCAAATCGCTGTATCATTCATTAGTTAGTAGACAATTTAGAAACAATATATGTAATCAAATAACAATTAATAATATAGTGTATAAGAGTAGATCAGTATTCATACTCACCGAAATGTCGCGTTTCTTAATTAATTTAACATGTATTACAGTAACATCAATACATCATACGAACTAGTATATACAAAGTTTAGTTACATTGTTAATTGAGTTGCGTGAATAAATTTCATTACGCAGTAGTTTCGTTTTGAGTGATTTTTGCTTTATCATCATCATCATCATAAGACAATAATCTGTATTGGGCATGTCGTGGAAGTTTTTTTTGCGATGTTGCACTTAATCTTCTTATGTCTGACATGGAACATCAATGTGTGAAGTGAACTGTATACCGGATTTCCTAATACGTTCCTAACACTTAATAAACCCTACTAGTTGTTTATCAAAAAGCCTAACCGAAATTGATAATGCTGACGCTTAGAATACAGCACTAGAAATTTACTTTCTTGCTATCAAGAAATCTTGAGTATAATATAATAATTTTATAAAGGAAGCATAGTTGTTATTATTCAAACGTTTCATTGGAAGATAACGTTAAACATAGAAATAACAAATAACAGACTGAGAATTTTAACAAAAAAAAACGATTAAGCAGGAAATCAGTCAGAAATATGCATAGATTCGCCCTCTTTGTTTCAATATTGATTTCTAATAATTACGCCCGTTCAGTACCAATGGAATACACGTACATAGATTAATACTACTACCAGCAATTAAGTCCAAGAAACCAAGTAGGTCGTAAAGACTTTAAAACATTTGAAGCTAAACATGTGTCCAAAAATCTTATTGCATCGCTTTATAATGGACTTCATGACACAGATATGTTGGCTCAACTAAACTGCTTTTGCTTAAATTTCAAATGCGGTTCAAATGTATAATCATTACAAAAGTATCCTCATAGCTATACTGCATTCGAAAATTTAAGACCAAGCCTCAGCATTTGTCTACTAAAAGAGTATCAATGCAGACAATAATAATTATATGTTATACCAGATTTCTTATAAAAGTGAGAATTCACATGTGTTGCAGAAAAATAATCATTCCCAATGAAGAAGTTGCTGTATCGTAGTGCATTTCTGATTCTGATCTAGCAATAAAGACACCAGTACAATATTACCATATCCAAGCACTGCACTGTTTCTGCAAATCCGTGCACAATACACATTGCTTAAAAGTATTGATAACATCATCAATCAGAGCCTTTTATACATGACACATTTTTATTAATCAATTATCTAAGAATAAGACAAAGCGTCAAAAGGAAAACTGCCGTGTGGAAGACATTTAAAAAGACACTTTTTCGAGACATTATTTTGTAAAGTAATCCCAATCATTTTTCCTGTATGCATGGAACCGATTAAAACTAGAGACAGCAGGCATTGGCATTGTATTTGAAGACCAGTGGCTATCAGAAAAAAGTTGTTTCACAAAACATTGTTTTAATGTCACTACTGCTAAGTCTGCTAGCTAAACTCAACTACTACAAGTTGTTCGAGAATCAACTCAAATACGTTCACGAACCATCTGACATGTTGTTGACGAATATTACAATGTGCAAGAACAACAGGACCTGCATCATGTGCTTTTTTAAACTGTTTACAAAGAACTAGATAATGGTTAACTTATCCCTATTTGGCCAAGAAAACTTAGAAAGTCTAATTATAGAAAACTCATTATTTATTCCGCTTTCCCTTCCGACGTTTTCCTGCTTGATTTGTTGAACTACTACTACTGCCATTTGCATTCATACCACCACTAGCACAACAACCAGCTTTGCCAGGGACACCAGTAGTTTTTCCAAACGTTGAACCAGATGAAGACTTGCATAGGTTGTTGATCAATGAGTCCCATTCATCAGCTTCAGATCCTGCTCCAAAACGGTCTTCTCCTTCAGTCCCATGGCAGTGCTGATTATGGTTCTGCTGATTATTTCCACCGGCTACTAAACGATACATAACACAATGCGCGTCAGCCTTAATATGCTTCAAGTTGGTCTTCTGACACCGAGCCCATTCATTGATTTCCACACATATCCATCCAAAGATATTCCACCATCCTCCACGTTCCAGTTCACCCTATTTATTAAAAAACAAAACGAACAATCAGTCTTGGTGAATATGCAAAACTTTAATGCAAAACATGTTACAAAGAAAGTCTTGAAATGATTAAAAGCAGTCAATCATGCTCACCTCTCTTGCTCCATGATGTATCCGACATTGAGAGCAATAGCGAGCTGCGAAGAGTGGACGGTCAGTCATATTCTTTTTATGACGGGAATTACATTTTGTGCAACTATTTTTCGCAAATATAAACAATTATTGATGAATTGAAAAATGAAGGATTTGTTTTTTTAAATGTACGAATAAGAATTGATGTCATATTTTACTACCGAATAGTTGATGATGCAGCCTCCATCTTTTTACGCAACTGCTCCAAAAGATTTCCGATTTCTCCACAAAATTTCTCTTTTGCCTGGGCTTCCATGAGTTTCTGATGGTATTCAGCTCGTTTTAGAGGATCGCCTACCATCTCAAAGGCTCGAGCAAGAATTTTGAACGCCTCTTCTGCTCCGACTATCAAATTTTTATCTGGATGAACAAGAACTGCTTGCCGCTTATAGTATCGTCGAATCGTTTCCTCATTGCTGTCGCTTCTTACTCCCAATATACTGTAAGAAATTTTTACAAGAATTTAATACATCGTGTCACAACACATTTTTTGTTTGTTTTATAAAACATAAATAAATTTATGTCTTAAGTCCTAATAAATGAGTAAATAGCAGAAACTAACCTATACGGATCTTGGCCTTTCACACTGAGAAGCCGTTTCAAAGCTTCATCTCCATTTGCCGGTAATGAGATGTTACGTTCCGGTCCCAGCAATGACAAAATATTCTCATCATGCCGGATTCCAGGCTTTGAGTTTCCACTATCTTCCGGTGGCTTGCTGCTAGATCCTCTTGAGAACAGAGACAACAGCTTCGAACGACAGCTATACCACCAATCATGACATGTATGACGTACAACCCTCTGCCAACCAGTAATCTTGTCCGAAAAATTAGGCAGTGCTTTAGTTTTTGTCCAAATGTAGAAATCTTGCATGCTAGAACAACATTTACACATTACTACATTAGTCACGCACAAGACAAATTACATCATTAAGACAATATTACTATTATTATCATTGTAAGAAGCAAATTACAGTGATACTCCTAGCGATGCTGATAAAGATGCAACATCAGTAATGAGTGTCCAAAGCCAGGTTAACGCTGAGATCATGTGAGTAAGCCAAGTGTATGCAAGGTTTTCCAATCGTCGTGAGACACAGTTACGATCTAAAGGACACAAACAAGCACAATTTATTATGACTGTTTCATATTATATAATTTTATTATTAATTTCGTCAAAATGAGACAAAACGTTATTCTTACCTTCTTTCCTGCTCCTAGATTTTTCCTTTTCTCTCGGTTTTCGGGTGTGAGATGTAGTACTCGTAACAGTGGAACTACTAGTAGTAGAACCAAATGTTGAAGAGCTAGATTTTCTTTCACTTGAACCTTCATCGATAACCGACTTCCTAGCTTCAGAGTCGTCATCATCATCATCATCATCATCCATAACAGAAAAACTACTAGCCGCAGGCTCCGAACTACAATGTCCATTACTAGACCTCTTCTGAGAATTCTTGTTCCCAACACTGCTCAAGTTATTGTTACGACCTCGTGTTGTATACGTTTTCCAGCCCCAGTCTCCTTCCTCGTTGATTTCTTCCACGTCAATAGATTTCTCAGACGGAACTTTCCCATTTTTGAAACCCTTGGTATTCTTTGAACCGCCAGATGTACTGTTTTGTGAGGACAAGACTTTCCTTTCAACTCCAACCATGGGACCTTGTTGACTTTTTGTTTTATTCAGTTGGCTCTGCACATGTGCAGGGCTGCTTGATGGAGAATTTCGAGCAGTTTGCTTAATGTAGTTATTGGCTGCTGATATTGATACATTCTCTTTCCCTTTCAACAGAGTACCGGATGTTAAATTCCTTGGCTTGGTAGCAGGACTTGAAGAAGAAGATGGACAGGATGACGATGGAGTAGATGCAGCTCCCATAAAATAATCAATCGATTTTCTTTGGGAAAGATTTGGAACACTTTCACTGCTCACTGAAAATACACTTTGCACTGGAGATGATGATGTTGACGATGTCTTACGTGCTGAATGGCTAGCTTGTTGACTTTTCAATCCTACTTTCGTTAAAACTTCAAGATAGGATGGCTTCTACAAAGAAACAAGTTATTTTATTTGTAAAAATATCTAAAACAAATACAAGATAATCATTGCATAACTTGCATAACTTGCACAGAAGAAGATGCATACGCTTTGTACTTACTCCAGGAGTTTGAGGTCGAGAAGAACTTTCTTCAGCATCAAGTGGGGAGGATGTCCTTGGTTTAGTAACTGGTCCCGAAACAGCTGAACAGTTGTTTGAGTTATTCAAGTTTATAATAGATTTCATTTCATTAGTGTTATCGAGGATAGGCTGTACCACGGATGCAATATTCGGTTGTTTTGATGTGATGTTAAATGATTCTCTCATAAAGTTTTCCCTTATTAGTCCATCTCCAGTTTCCTTTACTGATGGGACTGCAATGTGTGAGAACATTGCTTTTCTCTCATGCTCAACATTTCCATTCTGCCTGCCCGCAAGACTCATTTCACTGAAAAAGTCCTTTTGTCCATTCTGCGCTTTGATATTTGTGTTGGAAGGAGAAATGGAAGGCCCAAAATGTGTATATGTACCGTTTGACATGGCCATAGATCCCACCAAGTTTTCAATTATTGGATTCATCACTCCGCCCATTTTTGCCGACTGCTTGATTTCTTTGTCTTTGTTTAAAACACCACTTGGAGCATTATCTCTCTGAATTTCCTCGTGGTGTGATAATAACTGAGAGGGCATAAAATCACTGCTATAACTGTTACCATTATCAAATGTGCAAGAGTTTGCTGAGTTCAAAAGCAAACTCAATCTCTTCTCCAATTCGAAAGAATCACCGGATTGATCATACTGAATATGCTGAGAACTACTGAACGGTTCACAATTCTGTTGTTGAGTAGGATGCATAGAGCAACCGTGTGGCAATGTTTGTGCAGGATATTGATGTTGCACGCTTCCGTAGTAGTTATATCCTGGAGGAGGAGAAGTTGTTGGTTGTTGTACAATGCCGTTTTGTTGGACCGCGTATCCATTCATATATTGTCCTCCATGCACACCAGACACTGGAGGATATCTTCCATGAAGCTGTGACTGCGACGACTGAGCTCCTGCTGACATCGCTGTCATACCTAAAGGATAATTCATATTTGGATATCCTTGCGACGGGCAAGTTGGAAACTGATAAATACTTCCTAGACTAGGATGAGGCAACCCTGGTGGCGGTGGTAAATTATGCGGCGACGAAGGAAGAAGAGGTGAAAAGTTGGCCGGGGAATTGTTGGATGGAGGACCTACACCGTTTCCTCCACACATGTACGCTGGCTTAGTGTTACGATATCCGGGAAGATTTGGGGAAGCTCCACCGCGAGAGGAGGATCCAGAACTGGAATCAGAGGGAATTCGGAGTCTTTCCTTATCCATAATGATGACATTCCCAGACACAAAATCTAGTAATTTCTTCTCCAAAACTTAAATCTCAAAAATCTGCAATTACCAACAACAGAGAGAAGCCATTATTATAACACATCCGATTGCTGTGAAATTAATTATCATAACAAATCATATTTTCAATCTTTCACTTTTCAATCACTTACAGTATAATTTCGTCCTTCTTTACATCTATTTCATGTAGTTGTAATGTCAACACACTGCGCAGCCGGCAGTCAAAAGACACGTGAACCAACCAAAGACGCTTACTAATTTCAGAATACAAACCCCTACATCCACAAACTGGAAAAATTTTTCCTTCTTATTTAACAGCTTCCCAAAAATCCAAACTGGTGGTGACTGGCGAGAAAACTATTGACCTAGAGTGTACGGAAAAGAAACCAATCGTTAGTCTCAATCAATATGTATTGTCAATTGTTAATTTTGATATTTACAATCCAACGAGGTCAACTATCATTGTTCATTCACTATTAATCCTTGACAAGAAAACAGCTCTAATATAGAAAATTATGACGTACGTAAGTACACGTATGATACTCATTAACTAATGATCCAAACATTTCCTTTAAATGCAACATACGACATGCCCGATGACATGACATGACACGTGTGACACGGCGGAATGAAACGCCAAATCCACAAATTAAACCTCTATTATTAAAGTACCTAACAAACAATTCAACTACAAACTAACCAGATGTTGACAAACACAGTCTAATCTCTAAATACTAATGCCTACTTACATAACCAGCCTCCAAACCAACACTTCCATCTATATCCCGACCCCATTCAAGGTGCCAATGGCCAATCGTCAAGTTCGAGAATCAACAATCCTCCAAAAAAAATCCGCAGCAACAGCAGTTCCAGTCAATCACTACACTATCAATGATTTAATCCGATCCGTAACATAACGTACCCCAATACGACAACACAGTCCCAAACAACATGGATATGAATGAATGAATGAATTTCACTCAATCCTGGAATCCCACATCCCACTCAACCTGGCTGAACTTTACACGTTAACCGACTTTACAAAGACGTAATTAGTTAACAAATTAAGTTTTTCACCTATCCAACTACACTAAACTTAACATAATGTTTTTAAAATCAGAGTGGATGTGTGTTGTGTGAGTGATGTTAACAAGAGTGCTTTCTTACTACCATTATACCATCAATACACATTACTTACTTACTTCTTAATGCTATCCTACATTTTACGTGCTCTGCTGACTGTATATATATATAGTCCTCTCTTCTAAACAATGTCCATGTCCCATGATATGATTCTTGTGAATTGTCCATATTGTGTATATATAAAGTATATCAGGATTTTTTACCACAAAACAAGTCCATCCATAATATTACTTACTTAGTTGACTCTCTATATCGATATCCGCACCGTGCTGAAAAAGGAGTTTATGTTTATGCATATAACTTACAAAGTGAGTCTATTCCCATGCTCATCTTCCGACTCCGAATCAAATACACAAAGTCGCAGGAGTTATGGATGGATGTGGTTTGGTTATAACGTTGTTGATCTCATCGTCATCATCATCTCGACTTGTTCCTTTCCATGTAAATATGTGCGCATTCAGCATCACATCACCGAAACCATAATACACTTGTGTACAGGAGTGCGTGCATTATCAAATCGTTTGTAAAAAGACGTACGGAGAATGTATGTATGAAACTCAAAAGTATCGAGAACTTCTCGCAATGTAAGTGCATAAATGAAGGCATATAAATACTCAACTCAACTTATGTACCTACCTATCTGGTTTTGGTGGTCTCGGCTCTTGGTCTATAGCTGCAATCTGCATTCCTTATGTATTTATACATAGTGTGACTAATGAGTTTAGATATAAGCCTTATTATATCACATCCTTTCCTAATAGAGTCAAAAATGAAGAAAATGTTATATCATACATATTATGCCTTTTATAGGTAGGAAGATGTGCTGATGATAGAACACATTTCTTTACGTAACATATTTTATGCATCAAAAGAAAGTATTACGAAAGAGTATATAAATCCTGTGAATATTTTTATATGCACTGCTGGCAAATCATCTTATTTGGCTCCATCAAACCAAAAATGATTCCACTACAGTTTGATAATTTTATGCATAAACCTGCATGCATGGCATCTATCTGGGGGGGCGAATGGTACATTTAATGCCAGAGTCAACAGGATGCTTCAGTATTTGCACATAAAAATGCAAAAGGATTTGGGCTTCCAGCTTTGATAGGATATCATTTCAGCAAAGTTATGCAGAAAGACGGATAGGACACAAAGTGACGTGTCGGGCTTTCGCTAAAAATTATGCATGAAATCTCATAAATAGAAATAGAGTCCTATATCAAGACACATGCATTAACCAAGTTGTATGAGAGAGAAAGTATTTGGTGTTGTGGCTATGCGCCAATTTCGAGTCTCAGTCAGATAGCGTAGTAGGTGGTCTGCTCCTGCTCTGTATAAGGAACATATGGTTATGTTTTCTTTTCATGTGAGCTGTCACCTGTTTGTAGTGCCGAGTGTGTTGGAAGGGAAGTTTTGGAACATTTGCGCTGTTAGTGATTTATTAACCTACTTTGGTTGTGTCAATTACTCATAAAGTGGCAACTGTTCCAAGTGTCTAAGGAGGCGAAGAAGCGACAATGACGCAGGTAAACTAGGTATTTTGACGAATTTTTGGTGTGGGATGGGTTTTATTTTAATAGATGTGATGATTTTTCGTATGGTTTTTATTTTGGTTGAATAGTCTGAGTTTCAAAATATTCCTATTGATGTTCACGCGAATAAGCTGGTCGACTGGTTGATTAGTAGACATCACTGTACCAAAGAATGGCCGGAAAAAATTGCCCTGGTTCGTCAAAAGATCAATGCTGCGATTCAAGATATGCCGGAACATGCAACTATTGGCAAAATTCTAAGGGATGCTTCACGTGAGTTCCAAACGACGACGAAAAGTTGATAAAAAGTTAATCAGTAGGGTTACGGCAATACATGCGAACTAAGAGATATGTATTTCTTTATTTTTTTAGCAATCAACTATTTCCATTGCGTGAGGATTGTGGAGGTGCTGAAAGAAACGGAAGCTGACTCCAAGAACTTTCTCGGAATGTACGGTTCCAAAAGAATGAAGGATTGGCAGGAAATTTTGAAGCTGTATCAGAAGGATTGCTTGTATCTAGCGGAATGTGGTGCTATTCTCGCGAGAAACGTTATTTATGAGGTTCCAGCAATGAAACGATTGGTATCGAAAGCTGAACAGAGTATGCAAGAATGCCAGAAAAAAGAAACGGGCTCAAGAAAGCAGGCCCAGGAGTATCGAGACAAGTTTGTGCATAACTGTAACCAACTTGGAATTCGACTGGAGAACTTTGATCCTAAAAACGCTAATCATAAACCACCTAGTGCAGCTTCGATTGGAAATCAACTGGTTGCACTTATGAGTCAAGAGTTGCCTGAGATATTCAAGAAAATAGCTAGCAAATCCAAGGATGTTGATGAAGCTGTGAGTTTTTATAGGCAGTTTCTCAAGTCAACTATTGGGTTGAAAGAGGACCAAGAGAAGACATGTTTGGGCCTTCTTCGACTTGTCATTGGTAATAATTGCAAAGTTTTGAATAATTAACGGATAATCCAAAGGTGATTAATATTACTTTATTGACGTTTTTGTTTGGGAATTCAGATAAGGGAAATGTGACTGCTTATGAATGGAAGTATGGGGAAGCACCTCTGAAAGTTGAGCCCCCTGTGGTAACGTATCAATTTGATCAAGATCCAACAGATTTGGCCAGTGGGGACGGGAGTCTAGATTTAGATGCAGATGTAGGTGATATTGACTTTGGAGACGACATTCAACTAGAAACAGGTCCGTAATTTATCCGTCTGTCTGCGATATTTATCCAACAAAGGCATGTTCAATACGTTAATAAAATTTATCACATGTAACATTATGAATGTTGAATTTTTGTAGGTGACATCGATTGGGGTGGAATTGAGACCTCCGATGACGTGGAGATTGACTTCTCTGTAGATAATTTGGAAGTAGAAACTTGTGGTATTGTACTCGAAGAAGATGGGGTAGAAGGCGGCGTTGCGAGGAATGAAGAAGCTTTAAGTCTTTTAGAAAACCCTGAAACAAGGAATTTTTTCATTGACGAACTTTTGGAAGTAAGTACATGTCATTATATAGATCCTTTGTTGTGAGGTTGGAAAGTTGCAATTAGTTACATTTTGGGTTTGATTTTCAAGTTGGAAGGATTTCTTATTCAAAGAATTGAAGAGAAAAAAACTGAAAAGCCTAACGAGATGATGCTCTCTTCACATGGAGATACGTTAAGCGTCGAAACTCTGGAAAAATACTTGCGTTTGACAAATCAAGTCCTTCAAATGTTCAACGAAAATAAAACTAAGCAGCTCTTGCTTGTTCGAGAATCTAAACGGTAATTGGTTTATAAATCTCGTCCGAATACTTTAATCAGAAAGTAACATAAGTAAGTTAATTAATCATCGAATTCTGCATTATCAATTACAGATATACTAGCAGAATTACAGAGGGCCTTTTACAAAACATCAAGTTAGCCAAGAAACTCGATTACGCTGCTGAAAATGCAATTCAGAAGAATGAACAACTGCAAGCAGAAATTTCCAGTGTGAAGCCGAAAATACAAATTTTATCCAAGCAAAGCCGGGAATTGCAGACTGAATTAGCCAAGGAGTTATCTGCCAAGTACAATAATCGCCCTGTATACATAACTGGGGGTTTGTAGATTGATCATGCTGAATCCATCAACTCTCGGGTACTTTGTATTGTTTTGATATGGTCGTAGTAGGTTAATATACGCTGTCCAATTTCGTACATTATAATATTCGGAACTTTGGTTGTATGGAAATTTTGTAAAATCGAATGCAAAAAGTTTTTTTCGTGCGTGAAAATAACTTGATATCAATCAATCAATGAAAGTTTTGGAATTAAGAAGAAAGCAGAAAAATATATTTAATATATTTTCAACAGATCATTTATTCATATTTATTGATGAGATTTTCATTTTTTCCACTTTTAAAAGACTTAACATTTGTGGTTTTATCATTTTACATTACCCATAAATAACAAACTTTTAGGTACTTGTACACATTTGCTATTTGATATACTATATCATATCACTCACTTTTCCAGGTTTTCATCCATTCAGGTACGTTACACTCTGTGCTGCCTAATATTTTCTCTTGCTACATAAAATTTATTTGCGTGGCATACACTTAAACTGGGGCAAAAGTACTTACAGGTAACAACACACAGTATGCCATGCTGGTCAAGGGTCAATTCTATGTACTTTAGGTAATGTAGCACAAGATCGAGCCAGTCGACCCCAAATATAAAGAAATTTAGCTCTGTTGACAATAATTATTACAGTTGAAGCAACCGTCTAGTATGTATTTTGGTATGTGGTTGGTGATGTATTCATACTGTTGATAAGTTCTTGTTCATTTCGAAACCCCTTGCGTCAACATTCATTGTTATAATTTCAAAGCTTACTGGGCCGATGTGTATCTGTCCAAAATTTTGTTAACAGCGACGAGATAGCTTTCTCGTCGTTTCTAAAATATGTATGAAGCAATACTAGTGAATCAGTTTATTTTATATCTCTCATTCATACATTTGCATTTGCCTCAAGAAACACCAATATTGGTCCACTGTACTGACTGTTCGCATCAAAAATAAAAAGTTGATGTACGGATTCATATTTCAAATGTATATAAACTATTACGTTACTTAACTAACTATAAAAAATTAAGAAGCTATTCACCTTCAATTTAAAAACGAAGATATTTTTTGTACACAAAGTTCAGATTTTAAGTCATCAGATAAAAATTAATATGCAACTCATTGACTGAATTATTATACTCGACATGTAGAGCACATGTCATGTACCATATATATATATGATTACGAATATGTACTGTCCAATGCAGTTCTTGTTGGGCAATAAGACAATAATCAGCGTTGTAAATGTAATTTACAATATGTGGTCAGTCTTACTTGGCACAATAATCTTTTTATACGTTTTCTCCATTAGTACGTACATAACATTTTACGCTACTGAGATATAATTCGTTTTTAACAAAAGTAGTATATTATTACAGAATATTTAGTTATGATGGCGAAACATTCATAATATTATGTACACGGCGATATCTAAGATTCTTGTACAGTTTTTTACCAAACGCTTTCAACTTTATTTGTTTCTTGTCTACAAACTACTTTTATATTTGTTTGTTTGTTCTGACTATTTTTCTTATCACTAGTTTACTAACATGATAGTTGAGAATGATATTTCTCATATAATATGTATTTGTATTATTTCGTAGCATCTATACTTTCTCTACTTTCACTTTATAACACAGGCATGAAAGATTGCTTTCACCAGATTTTCACTCTATATTTTTAATAAGATTGGCTGCCTCAAAAGTCAGCATCGGAGGACATGGCTGCTATAATGCATTTTGTTTCAAATCTCCCAAATTGGACAGTTGAAGTTGTAAAGGTCATATTCGGGATTGTTGTTTATATTTGCATTATTATGTTTTACTGGTATTCAAATCTCTTATTCTAATCTAAGCTAATATTGACTTACATAACATTTGTTTGACATTACTAAATTTCACGAACCTAGGCGTTCGTGAGCTTGTCAAAATAACTGTCCGTAATATTATAAACGAAATTTGTAGTTGCATTTTTGCTTTCTTTCAAATGCGTTTTTCCTAATAACCCTTAAAAAATGGACCAACCGAGATAAATACTTAGATTAGATACCATATTATGCAGGGTATGAAGTAGCTCGCGTGGTTGATTACTGCTTGCTTTCTACCGTTTGGTCAGCACTTTTGGGCTTTTTAGACCTCTTATCATGCCCGTAGCCCAAATCCTTCTCTCGTAAAATACTCTCTGTATGATAACTGCTCAAATTTTGGCCATGCCTATGCTCCATAGGGCTCATGGTACCCGGAGGGCCATGTGCCTGAGCCATGGCTTGCAGAGTGTGAGTATTTGTATGATAGTTGTAAAAATCATGGGGACTCGGAGATCCCTTTTCATGCCATGAATGATATCCCAGGCTCCCACCGGATCCAGCCATTGAAGGAGAGCTCGAAATTGATCGTTTTCGTCCCGCTCTTCCTACATTTCCTGCACTGCTGCTTCCAGAACTGCTTCCTCCCGTGTTGCTCCGCCCACTCGTAGAATGACTTTCACCCCCTTCCATGCGATTACATTCGTTCAAAGATGTGACTGGAGTTCTTGGACGATTTGTATCATGATACAAGGTGTGAAACGCTGTTGACGAATTCGCATCTGAATTCCCCGAAACAACTTCAAACCCTGAAGGTGGATGTAACGGAAGAACCTGGTAGTTGTATGCAGCATTGCTACTGGAACCCGGTACTCGACTATGATTTGAGTCCTTATTGTTGATAACTTGTCTCTGATGTCCATGGGCATGGCCATATCGATTCATCATGAAGTTGTTTGACTCACGGTGTACCCTTCTGTTTGATTTCATGGAGCCACCAGATGAGCCAGAGATGAGTGATAACGGGGCATTATGTATTATTGGTTGGCTGTAATCTGTGGGCTTATCAGGGTGCGATATGGCAACATCCAACTCGGGTATGCTTTCCAACTTTGGCTTCTTATCCGGACTCAAAACAAAACATACGCTGATTGTAACGGGGTAGAGTGGTGGTGCATTGGTTACATCAGATTTACTGTACTGGGCAACAAGAGACTTGTCAAGTGTTAATGGGACATAAAATAGCCCCTTCTCATGAAGTACAAAAGCAGGAACTCCCTTTCCGTCACCAACAATTGGTATATCTCCATTAGTAATTATTGCAGGCAATGGAGCTTTCACACAGTTAGCCTTTTGGAGTGCTGAAACAGCAGAGAGTAACAACTCATTCGTGCTCGGCTTTAATTCTGTCACATCGTGAGAAACGTATGGCATGGATTTTGCAATTGCTAATGATGACATTGATGAAGTAGATGACTTAAATTCTGCGGAACTCGAGTTTATGGCTGAAAACGTGGTCTGATCAGACGTAGTTTCGGTTGACCCATCGGCTGAGATCTGTTGTACTGTTGATGATGAGTTGGGTGCTCCACCGGAGTTGCTTGCCCCAATTGATCGTCTTCTGTTAGATGAATTATGATGCTTTCCTTTATTTTCACTTTCTTCTTCCGCCTGTGCCTGCCTTGGTGTACTTGGGTCTTCATTGTTGTTGACTGAGATTCCTTCTTCTTCAATGTCACTGGCACCATCTCCGTCCCCATCACCTTCACCTGAGAGTTTTCCCTGAGGGAACTCAGTGCCATCATCTTTCACTTGACAGTCTGCTGTAAAACGCTGTTTGATATTACTCTTGAATTTGTAACGGTGAGCAGAGCTCGTGCATGAGTTGGCACTGCCGTCGTCAGAAGATCTGCCATTGGACCCAGTTGCAGGAGAAGCACTAAAATTTAATGGAAATACGACATTATGATTCATTCATAAGCTCATTTGGTTTTGCGTTTGAAGAACATTAATAAATATTATATGTATGAACCTGTTATTTGATGACGAATGTCCGCATATGATAGTCGGAATAGGTGGTTTCGAAGAACGGCCATTGTTTTTCCCATCCGAAGAGAGTACATCGGAAGTTTCAATTGAAAGTGGATTAGAGGAACAGCTATTTTCTGCCTCATAGTCCAACAACGATGAATAGTTTCGGTTGCTTTCCGCATTCATATGCTGAGATGTATTCTGAACTGGGAGAGCGAATGAATCAGTTCCTTCTCCATCTATTTAAAACCATTTGAAAATGTATAAGAGTATGTCCAAAGTGTATGCAATGCATACTATGCATTCATCTCAGCGTAGTCAGCCATAAAAATTACAAGTGCTTACCATTTCCTCCATTCCCATCACTTCCAGATGAAGATCCATTTGGGTGATAACCTGATGATGATGAACCACCAGAACATCCTTGCTTTTTGAAGTCAGGGTTTGACTCTGCCACTCTTCGAAATCCTGGAACTATTTTTCCTTGAGTTCCCTGCGTTTTCATAAAGGAGTTTGGATATTCATTAGCATTTGAGGTACAAAATGTTGTACATGATTTAATGGTAAATTAAAAATTTTGAAATGTTTACTCATACCCAATGATCTCTCATCAATGTGTCACAATGATTATTCAGATGTTTGACCAAATGCACACACGTAGCGTCACCGGCATATAGACCTTCCTGTTCAACCAGAAAGTGCATTGCTTCACTTAAGCACTCCTGAAATCCCAACCGGAACTGCTCCTCATTGCTGGAATGATATCCGGAAGATGAAGAGGAGCATGATGCCGGAGCAGGAGAATTATTATTGTGAGCCTGTGAGCTCTCAATATTCAGACCAAACTCGCATTTTTCTGCAGAAACAAAAAGTAAATTAATTTTCTCCATGTCATTTTTAAGCAATTAGTATGACATTATTTCTTGAGCCTCATGATTTACCTCCCATAGGACAAGGATGGCATTGTAAATGACGCAAATGCTTGATGGCTAGCTCAACAATCTCAGTTTTTTCA
This sequence comes from Orchesella cincta, assembly GCA_001718145.1. Taxonomy (NCBI): domain Eukaryota; kingdom Metazoa; phylum Arthropoda; class Collembola; order Entomobryomorpha; family Orchesellidae; genus Orchesella; species Orchesella cincta. Next base: position 90,168 of record LJIJ01000230.1, on the reverse strand, counting down.
ATCCTTCCCCTCCCTTTCCGTAATGATGATGGTGGAAGAAGTCTGGCCAAATCTGCGAGACAATTATTCATTCGGTCCCTTCGCCTTTTCTCAATAATACGATGAGACAACGGGTCCTGCAATTTAAAAAAAACATGGTTCCATAAAGTATAAATTGAGTAGGGGTCGAATCTATGATTATAGATATTTATACCACTTTTGGCAGTTTTATATATATCCATTAAATTCTTTAAGAGTCATTTAAAGTTCATTGTCACAAGACAAGATAGGTGCAATTATCTCATTATATGTCCTACCTACTACATATATACTAACATACATAGTCAATTAAGTCCGGTTGATGCAAATATATGCCTAAGCATGAGGATATGCCAATTAGGACCATAAGATATACATGTAGCTAACAAAGGTGAGCTTTGGATACATTTTTGAGTAGGTACATGAATGGAAACTTTCTCCTATTGTAGCTCGTCATGCTTTCCCTCGCTTTCATTCTTATGCTCTAATAGTCAAAAACTAAATATATGTCTATACATCTGTGGCCTACATTGAATTCATATGACTTTTACTGCTTCCATGTTTGTAATACATTTTCCTTTGCTTCCTTTGACGTGCAAACAACAGCAGGGAAAGAAAGTCGCTCTCGTTTCATTGATCTTCAGCATGCACTCGTGGCAGACAACGTGACCGACTGCGCTACTGTGGAATGTATATAAATGGAGGGCTTATACATGTAGGAAGGATATATATGTGAAGAGGAGCAGAAGCAAGCATATTAGTGCAATGCAATCGACAACTTATACTTGAAGACTTTATTTAGGTGGCTCCCTGCTACACACCTTAATATATGAAACTTGACTTCATTAGGCAACGCCTGTGTGCGTCGTGTGATCCTAGTAAAACATGTGATGGAGTAGGAGGCTCTTGGAATGTTGTAAATGGGAATAGAAGGTCATTTTCTCTAAATGTGGTTGTAATTTGCAAAGTTAGTTACAATAATGCAAATATGAAATATTGGTCGCTAAAGGTGCAATGATTTTATATGGATATATGTACTTTAATCTCTATTCTAAGCAATAGGTTAAGAAATAAAATAATTTTGTCCTTTGTATTGCAAGAAATCATGAAATTTGAACAAATGTAGGTCTGAACTTTAAGGCATCGAAAGACTAAAACGCATACATGAGAATAGTTCACCGATATTCATTCTTACCCGAACTGTTTTCTTCTTGGGAAATCCATACTCGCCATCATCCACTGCCACAGTAGCAAAATTCAGATTCCTAGAAAGGAAAAAAATAATCACATTAGTGCATCAAGTCAAGAGCCAAATCAAGTAATGATTATAAACACTTCTGCGATGAGATGGCATTAGATGAAGAGAGTTCCATATAAATAAATTATCCGGAGCATTTAATGGTTATACAGATCATGTTGTGGTTGATATAATGAAAACATTCTTAGTTACTAGAATAGAGTACGATAACCTTTCTCCTTGTGTTCTCCGTACTCAACTTTTGTACATACTTCTACGACCCCCTAACATGACAGGCGAGTCAAGTGTAGTCTCACGTGGCAGCATAAATTCATACATTCTTTTGCAGAGTTGAATGAATGACTGCGCTTCACCTATATTTTATACACCCATGTATTAAAAAGCTACGGTCTCTAATAAGATGTTAAAGGAAAAAACATTCAGACTCGTGGCATCGAGTACGTTCCACACGCCTGTATAGTATAATGCATATATATATATGCATTAAGCTCAAGTAATACCCTACTTTAGCATCATCGATCCACTTCGTTCCCAGTTCTATCATATTATATTACCTACTTAGTCGTTCCCCACCAACACGTTCCCCAGTAGCTCGCTATATTACTCTTCTGAGTATGCATACGCCCGTCGACCTTTTCCCGTGTAAAACATTTATACATCGTTAGCTTGAATAATACCAAACACGTTTCCTCTAACAGTTCTTAAACATTTACAAACAAATAGGAACGTACGTACGTATCTAATGGGAAAATTTTCCTTTGACGAGAAAATCATGGTTTAACACACTTTCGCCAACTTTCTCCTTTGATGAAGCATGGTGAGCTGGTGACCTGACTCTTTTTACATCCAAAAACGTGAGGATGTGGCTATGTCGCGTCGCATGCTATGTTCAACTGGGGAAATAGCACATTTCTTGGAGAAAATACATAGAGGTATGGCAGACTGCCATTGCCAGTGGCATGCATTGAAAATATTTGAAAGCATAGTACGCCTCGCCCGACTGGAACGTGGAATGTCGAAAAGAATATACCGTAATGAATCCACACGACAGCGACACGTGAACACACAATGATAATAATATGATGACATGATTTTTGCGTGTGTATACTTGCCTAACGAAATTCTCTTCTGTTTACGCTATGAAAGTTATAAGACCGAAACGGCCTATTGCCCTATAAGATAAGTAATATAACTATTTAGATATGTATATCATATCACATTTTTTAATGCGACATAAATTGGAATATCCATTGGATATTCCATAAATTGGATATTACTAGTAATCTTATGTGTAGATAGAATCTATGTTGCCATTTACGAATGTCTGTCTCTTCATCTGTTTTTGTAGTTAAATATACATTTTTTTTAAATGAAACCCAGTTTCAATTTTCTATCAATTTGGAAACATAATCAGGAATAATTTTTGATGAAATAAAATACGCTGATACCTTCTTTCTACATACTAAATTTAACTTTGACACAAATGTTATGCCGATTCAATTGAGAATTGAATAATTAATACCAAAGGAACACTTCACAGTAGTATGTAAGTAAAGCCATTAAATACACACATCAGAAAAGCACGTTGCGGTTTACACTTTTTGTTGTTTGTGCACGTTTGTTTTTCTCATGTAATACATGTGACCAAACGAGTGCCAAATGTTTTTCAGATAAAAGCTGTAAATGATGAGATGGTGAAAGAACAAAGATGATAAATTTAATTTACCAAGTACTCATTAAAATGTGTTCCGTTCATTCCATCACATTCAGGAGCAAATGTCAGGAAATTATAAGGTGTTGTTTGTTGCTGGTGTCCTTTTCGTTAGCAAAATTTGATTCTCTTTGTTCAGATAGATGCCTATAGCTTTTACTTTCATACGCCTGAATAAGCCAAAGTATAAGTATAAAAAACAAAGTTTGCAGAAAGCAGTACATCTATCGTCCAAGCCAACATCAGTATCAACGCACGTGTTTTCGTGTGAAAGGATCCGTCAGTCAACATGTTTTCTGAGAAATAAGCACATGCTCGAAAACGTTTGTAGTTGAAGAGTGAGCGTATCTAAACAGCTTTCTCCCACATAAAAAATTTGGAGCTATTATTCTAACACCACACCACAATACTATAATAAAGTTTTTAATTGCGATTGAGTACCAGCTCCCTTCCCTACTTTTCACAATCACATGCTTGGGACTTGTGCCACACTTTCACTCGACATGTCATAAACATGCAAGCAATAGCTTTATATTACACGTTATCTATTATATACCCATTTACGTATTTACATATTTACTACAGAAATTCTAGAAAAATTCTCTCTGCTATGTTTTATCGAGGACCGAGACATATTTATTGTTGTAATGAATTTATGCATTTTTTTGTTTCATCATTTTTCTACAAAAACTGGCTAACGATGCAATCAATTAAAGCATTAAAGTTTAAAACTTTTTCCAAAGAAATCAAAATAGCTCTATCGGCTTGGTAGGACAGTTTTTAGGAATCCAACGGTAATAGTTTAACATCGTGTGGCGCGTGTACATTTCACGACCTTCCGTCTTACTTGTCCTTCCTTAAGCCTTTTCTGATCAACAAATAATGAATACCTTCAATTTTGTTTACAGAGACTACGCCACATTAACTGCTTTTTGAAGTTAAAACTTTCCATCAGCCTTTGAAGTTTATTGAAGAAGTTCACAAAGCGACCATAAAAAACGGTTGGGTTTGCCACGTGACAGGAAATCATGTCATCAAACGAACTGTTATTACTAAACACGTTTATTTCTCTCTTTCTAGTTTAATATTTAATTTTAATACTACTGGCTATAAAGCTCGAGGGTAAAGCTACCAAACGAACGAATGCTCACGTGATAAGAGGTTCAATCGTAAGTAAGCACTACAAAAAGCTGGAGTGAAATGTGACTAGCTACCTTCAAAACTCAAGCACAATAAGGAATTTACTTATGAATAATTCGTGGCATGTGGCAAATGAAAATGCACCTGTTCTAGTCTTGTTACTTATCGTTAGCATTTTTCAGTGTAGGTCGGGGGCAATGCTAGACAGTTTCCAATCAAATGCTGTAAAACCCTTGCATTCTATTACAATTCGTATTCGACGTAAGCAATTGGGTTGAACAATTATAAAAAATAAATCAAATTATAGAGTACCCATAACCGGCAGATGTATAGTGTGAACGTAATGAAATTAACCACAGAAAAATTAAGGATTGTTTGCGCCATGTCGGTTACGGATAACTTAGCTTTTATTTTTGTACAAGCATAATATATTATGTATGTGTATCTTGTTGCAGTCACGTTTTATCGTAGTAAATGGGAACTTTCGTCTGCTTTAATCATTCATAAGATTTATGATTGTAGCCATAATATGCGAATACTCGCAAAAATACCAAATAGATATGACCTCATAAATTGGCACGATTTATTAATATACGCATGTAAAAACTGTCTTGTTATTCATTTCATGGTTTGTATGCAGTAGCAGTTACTTTTTGTCTGGAACTAGCAACAATTCTAAACATTTGATTAAACAAATCTGCATTCATGCTAAACTCTACCAATCATTTTATGACATGAAACAAGATAAACTGATCCTAGTCAAATGTTACTGTAGTCGATGTTGTGATATAGTGTAAAAATTAAATCAAAGAGGTGTATCACCACCATATTGCAATACTACGGGTAATAGTTATTTTTATTACAAGTAGCAATAACTAAAAATAGTTCTTTTTCAGTTACCACACAGAAAGTAAGCTAAGCTGTGCAAATATTTGTGGTCTTGCACTTCACGATTTTCATGCTGGGTTTAAAAGAATTTTTCTTTTTCTCATTAAAATGACTTTTCTACTACGCAGTTTCTTAATTGTTTCTAAAGCATAAAGTCATAGGCTTATCGGATGAGCTAATACAACTCAAAACATCTAAAATAGTATATATGCTATATATCACCTTATATGTGATTCGATATCCATAACGTTCCAGCACACTTCTACGAAGTTTCTGGTCAAAATGCAATTTTCTGTTACCGACGCCTACACACTTTTAGTGTTTCAACCACCATCCCATGTGTAGGACAGAGATGCAAGCAAATGAAATTCTTCATTCATCTTCACTTCATTTTGGTTTTTGAAAGGGTCTCTTCATTCATCTTCATTCACGTGAAGATAGAAAGGTGAAGTCTTCATCTTCAAATAAAACTAAACCTTCGTCTTCATTCATCTTCATTCACGGGTGCTCTACGTTCTTCATCTTTCTTCAATCCTTAACATGTACCATAATGTATGCACTAAAATTCGTTAGTCCTAAAATAATCTAAATATGGAATTGGAACTGCTGCACCAATTTGTTAGCTTATTCTCCCGTCTTCGTTTCACTTTTCGTTATTACCGTAGCCTCCCTTTCTAATTTAACATTTATAGTGCAGATTACGATAAACATATTACAATAAAGTATCGTTAAGTTTCTCGAGTTGGGAAACGGGGACAAATTTGATTGTAATTGGAAATATAAACGGTAATATTTTATATATGTAATTGAGAAGTAGATTTTGAGGAAATAACAAGGCTTAACTCAATGCAGATTTTTTCCATGCTCAGTAGACGAGCATTCGGATTGTATGGATTATGGAACTACAATGTGTTTATGTCAGAAGAAAATTTTATAGAAATTTTTTTGACTTTTAAACCCATATGAGTTGTTTTGTGTAAAGGCAGCCGTTGTACTAAAGCATAATTCTGTTTGATGATATACAATGTGAATTTGCTATGTTGGATTTGAAGATGAAGTAAATGTTACAGCCTTCATTCTTCATTCACTTCACAAGAGCGTATCTTCATTCTTCTTCATTCATTTGTGAAGATTTGCCCTTGTCTTCATTCATCTTCACGAAATTAAGAGCTCTTCACGTGAATGAAGTCTTCAAATGTCTTCACGTGAATGAAGACTTGCATCTCTGGTAGGAACACGAGAAAAACGTCGTTGAATGAAATCATGCCAAACGAAACGTGACTCTTGTTTTCCTTGCTTGTGTAGGTACTTACTTATAAGCATATCCTACTGCTACCTACTGTATATCACTTGAGCTCTCAAGTTAAAGCCTCAACTATGGCAAGCAACTGATGCAAAGCAAAGGATGTTTTTGTTGAAAGCATATTGTGAGCAAGGAATGTGAGAGAAGAGAAGAAATCAACTTTTAAAGACGCATGGTTAAGTGAACAGACTTTCTTTCAACATTTTTTGCATTAACTTCATTCGATACATAAAGCCTTTAGCTTAACATGATCATACCTATCCCCTATTCCTCAGAACTTTTGTAAAATCTGGGAAACAGATATTGAATAGATGACTTAACATATTTGTGTAGGTGTACAGTCATAATATCAATAATATGATGTAATCTGCTGAACGAGCAAATTAAATTATGAGTACGCACGCTCAACAGTTTACAAATCTTTGATTACATAACCGTTTTCAAATCATGTGAGACAAAAACTTGAATGACCAATTGTAAAATTCCTCCTTCAAAACTGCGTACCCCCTACCCTCATTTATCATTAAAGCACCCACACACCCACATCCTCCTTCGAAATCCCAAGTGCAAAAGTAATAATTCGATATTGTATTCGGCATAATTACCAATATTACTACGAAACCCATGTAATTCGTTGAAATCAGCATTTTCATTCATTAAAGCTTCCTCCTGCATTCGCATACAAAGATTGTTAATTGCATAATGGCTTTTTCGCACACAATCAGATCAGAGATCAACCAACCAGCGCTTCAATTACATAACAGCCTTTCAATTTACAATTAATAAGAATCTACATAACAGTTCCCGGTGTCTGGTATGCATTTCGAAGTGCATTGACATGCAAGAATGCGCCCAACCTTATATTCTACCAGTGTAATTGTGTAAGTTCAATACTCGCCAATGCTCATATGTAAAGAGGTCTTTGGGAAACTGGTGTAATGCTATAGAGTTGGTCATGGGATTCAGAATATATACATGTAACCGAATGAGCCATCAAACATCCCATTGGAGCAACGGAGATAATAACATGATAGTATACCTATAAACCCTGAGTTTTATCAGGACCTCAAAAGAAAACTCCTCCACATTCACATGCACGTTTACTCGTAATCATGAACGCTTCATTACTAACTCACTTTGTAGCCTAATTCATAGTAAAAATGCATAGGAATACAAAACAACTTTCACTTTTGAGCTTTTGCTTATATCTGTATTCTGTATAAGATGTACTCGTATTGTTTCAGCTATAGTTTGGTGGATTATGATATTATGGATCATGTTGGTGACAGCCGTTATGAGTATGATGTGACAGCATCGTTGTAGCACATCGACAACAGTATACATTCATGCATAACAAGATTAGTATCCAATTACATAAATTATAAACCAAAAAAGTGCCACCTCCGTTCCACGCAGATGCTTATTATTTGTGGTTGCTACGTTTGTTAGAGCCATGAGCCATTAAACGTGAGGACACATTCCACAAGTCACGTTTTTATACATGCACATCAAACATCTAGAGCGGATGCTGCTGATCACATTGCCACATAGGTAACTATTCCAGAGAGATCTTGAAAACTTCGTTCGTTAGAATTTCACTCCAATTTGAACAAGCCTTATTGACCTAGAAAACCTTGTTTATGCAGCTTAAAAATTAGTTTTCCTCTGAAATAAAACTTTAGTTGCTGACAACGTTTGTTTACTTATTTAATCAAACTTGATTACTCGTCAGTTTAATGCATGAAGCCATATCTGTTTTTCTGAAGTTTGTTGATGCGAAAATGTAATTCGCACAACCGCACAAGGCATCTGATATGTAATACGAACCAATCCAGAAACTTTCTCGGCAACACCTGCGGTGAAACGTTTCCTTCACATTGTTAAGGTAAAATCATTATTGATGTCCCGTGTTCGTGCACGGTGATGGCTTTTGTGGCAATGTGTGTTTGTCAGAACCATTAAAAGACGCCTGTATTGAAAGCCAATATAGAACTGAGTGGGCGAATGCTTGTTAGATATCAATCATATTTTATTTTGATGTATATACAAACGCGTAAAAATATACAATATATATAGTATACTTTTATGTCACGTGTTTATTCTCAAGTAGTGCCAATCTGACTGGTTGTGATTATATTTCTCTACGAAACGTATTTATGTCCTTCATGACAAACCTTCCAAAGTTGTTTTAGGTTTATTGTCAGTGCTTCTAATATTATTATATTTTTTATAAACTATACTGATGTTGCTTCTGGCTGGATGAAAATATTTTTATATATGCAATACGAGTAGTATCAGATGTCAGCTAAATGTATTTATTTATTTTTATGTATGTATACTTTATCATAAACTTCAATAAAAGTCGTTATAATATGTACATGCATGCAATACGATATACATATCCATCATCGGGATGATGTAGGAAGTTGGAAATATTTTCCCCATCCAAACTTTTTACTTTTATCAGAAAACGACAAACACGTTTCTACTACTTCATTCGCAAAAGGCTCACGTGTAAATTGAAGATTTGCTCAAATTAAACTTTAAAAGCATGAAAGAGCTTTATGTATATCTTTCTGCTTTGATCTGATCACACAAACAAAATTTATATTCCAGGAAAAATCATACACAGCCATCATGGCTTTAGTCACGCTAAACCATTGAAGTGACAAGCATGCAATTTTCAATTTCACTACAAACAACTAACTAATGTAGTCTCTAGTTCAAAATGTCCTTGTACTTTTTATGATGAGCTAAACGTACTTACTTGTTAGAAGTTATAACCCACAGCAAGCTGAAAAAAGAAATCTCTGTCAGCATCCGCGTGACTTTTCACTATTTGGTTGCACCTCGATATTCTATCTAACTATACCTAAATGCATTATGTTGATGTAAAGCCAGATCGAATGTGTGGTAATGTGACTAGGAAAATAGTTTCATCACGTTTGACAGATCTGTTGTCGCAATTCGTATACCACTTGAATGTCATGAGACCGTCCAACAACATAACAAACTAAAGATTTTTTGGGAACGAACATAAACATATACTTTTAATGTATATATAATCATGAAGCATGTACCATAATATTTAAACAAAACGAATTAAGTACACTCTTATAGGCAGAGATCACCCAAAAAAACATGTGAGGGTGAACCACACAATTATTTTTAAACGAGATTGGTAATTGGTTTGGTAAAAGATGAATTATTGTCGTCACCATAAATAAACCCGATGCGAGATGTAGATTAGCAAGTCTCATTTATAATGAAACGTGAACTTCTGTTTATTCACTGCGCATTACTTAAGTTGCTCATGCATAATAAATATAGTACCATGAATGTCTACAAAAAAGGAAGGAGGCATGCAAAGAAACGTGTCATGCGTTCTTAATAATACGTAAACAAATTTGAAGAACGTTTGTTTGACATGCATGGCACTGAATATCTTTACACTACTTGCTGCTCCCATCTTTTACATCTTCTTGCGTCAGACAAAGCTAGAAAAATGTGGTTGTGCATAATATAGAGTCTACGTGAGAGCTACTGGAAGGAGGAAAATTAGCACAATGTATATCTGTATCTTTACTCTAAAAATTTGCAAACTCTTGCCACATCCATATGCTGACACTGATCAAAGAGGCTGTAAACAAATATTCTATTTTACAAGTAGCAAAACTAATCATTCTTGTATGCATGTGATAATTATTGATGTCATTTTGCGATTTTTTAATTGGTCTGCGAATTGCATGATGGAGAAATATATATTTTTTAAATTAAATGCAAAAGAGTGACTTGTTCCTCATCTTCTTGACTATGACCTATCAAACCATTTTCCTGTATATACTACGAATCTAAACTTAGACTTCCTACCAAGGAAGGGGTTATTGATTTCTGATCCTTGAATTGAATTCATGTGTATCACAAAATTGTAGGCTTGGATGCCTGTATCATGTGTCTCTACAGACAAATGCTGAACTAAATTACGTGGCTGGCATTATGCAGTTAAAGACAGATCCGGAGGATTAATTTTTACAAGTTTTGGCAAACCTTTACAAGTTTCTTGCCGCATCGCCACAACAAACAAACAAACTTTTTCTACTGCTGAACGTAAAACATTTAGAACTGTCAAGTAGGAATATAAAAAAGATTTTTGCATTAAATTTGCATGTTTCCACAGTTTGGGATCTCGTGCCAAATTTTTTGGCATCTGGAATACTGTGTAGTGTACTTTTGTAGCGAGAACATGTTTCGCAGATTTTTTTGCAAGAAAGAATTAACCCAGAATAGAAAAGCTCTGATTTGCTCATGAGACCCAAAAGAAGCAGACGAAAAAAGTAAAATGTACTTAAGTATAACGAGGCTGAAAATACATGTTAGGAACACTAGCGCTTTAAACAGGGTTAGGGTTGTTTCACTGATCTTGATAGCTAATCGGAAAAACTATAAGGCAACGACATTCAAAAAAAAGGATGCCAAAAATCTCGATAATCAAACAAGAGCAGACAGAAAAAATCTTCAGTTTCAAACCGGGTTCATTCAGATGTGTGAAATAAAGAAAGGAAATCGAAATCACCCGATTGCGACATCGAGGGCATTCTGTTGATCTTTCCTTGTATACCTGATGAGTACGTGACAATAGTAAAACAATATTTATCTGCCAATATGTTTAAAAATAACCGACAAGACCATTACTACAGTGTTTGTTTAGGTTTTTACATGGGGTGAGCATGATTAAAACTGAAGCAATCTCGTCTACGGAAAATCTTTGTTGAAATTGTCGTTCAAATTTATTTTATCTAGATTAGAATACAACTGAAATGCATGCATAAAAAAGAGTTCGTAACACAGTTGAATGAACAGTCCAGAATTTTAAAGGACTTTTGGCAAAAAAGCAAATAATATGACTGAGTGAAAGCAGTGTGATGAGATTGTATAAGTTTATCTGTATGCAAACTGTCAAACTTTGTTTCCAGAACAAACTGAACCAACAGGCAACCAATGAACCATTTGTATATGGCCAGAAATTCAATCTATAAAAAGCCTAATCATAAAACTGTTTTAAATCGTGAAGCATCATGCAAAGACACGACGCATCTGAATAATCGAATCGATAAGACGTGCCACAGAATTTCGGGGAGATAAAAGTAGGAGATTGGTACACTTATTAGCCTCATGTATTCAAAATGCTTTCAAAACGTGAGTACTACGACTGCTAGGAAAATGAGCCACTTATTGCGTGCATAGCTATTTTTTAAAATATAAAATTAATATTTATAAGTAGCATCCTAATCCAATTAGCTTTGCAATTGACTAAGATTCTAGATTTATCATTGCTAACTTCATCCAACATTAGATAATGTAAATGACCAGATGCAAATCAAGCTTGGGCTAAACATTTTTGGAAAACGCTGAATCCCAACTCGTTTTCAAGTACGAGAATGAAAACCTTTCTTTCGACTTATGCATGTGCTAACGTGGCATGCAACGTGACTGTACAGTAGCCATGCTATGCTAATCGCTTTCTCAGGAACTCAGGAAGAGAGCTCACTCAAGGATCAGGATAGATGGAGGATTTAACTGCACACATTTAACAAACCTTGTATGAAAGTTTAATGCAAATGTGTATATCTTAATTTGAAAGACGCCACAGAGGTGATTAAGGTAATACCTTATATATCTTGCATGTACTACTATATATAATGAGCTATATGTAGTTAATATGTATAATTTCGAAACATTATGAAGTTATCGACTTTCAAAAACCCACCACAAATCCTCCACTACCTTAACTTTTAAAAATTGGACAATAAATGTTTATCTTTGATTTTCTCATAGAGCTTGGAATTAGAAATATACAATTTACAAATATTGAAACTCGTCAGTATATAGTTCACATTTATGTAAACATATAGAATAATCTGGCTATGTCGATTCAATATAATCCATTTGCTTATTTTTCAAAAATACGTTTTATTGTCATGTCCATTTGTATACATTTCAGTATTGCACGTGTGTTTTAAATGTGACCAAAAGAAACGCTGCGAACGATATAATATTCAATTTGATAATAATGTTTTATATAAAAATGCGAGCTGGCTTGTGAAATCCTGTTTGAATTCTTCGGAAATATTGTTCTAGGAAATATATTTCTGTTTATATAATCTCTGGAGATTGTACTATCAACTATAGGTACTTTATCCCCGGAACTTTAGTAGGTACAGAGTAAAACCGTCATATTCAGATTTAAATATTTCTTGGAATTTCATAGCAGATGTTAATGCTAACGAAAACACGTTAAAAGTATATACATTTATGTTCTGTATGCTCAGTTAATGCGGGTCCACATCAAAATATTTTCACCCTGATAAAATTCTCGCTTTTCACAGGGTCAAGATACAACGGAATGTGGTTATGATTTTACAATGCAAACTGATTTTTTGAACACCTCTTTAAAACCCTGTGTCCAAGATAAACTCTATACCTAACTTCATATGCGTATGGCGCAGTTGTTCAATGATATTACTGAATATTATTGTGTAACATGACAAATGTCAAAACTTTTTATGAATCTAAAACTAAGTATATCTAAGGTGGTGACAACGGCAAAAAGACAAAAAATGATTTTTGCCGAACATCCTTCATTTTCATCCTGACGAAAGCTTTGGGTATCAATTTAATAGCTTCACCGCTGATCTAATACCTAATCTCTTCTAACCGTATTTGCGTAAACTTTTATAAGATTTTAAGACGTTAAACATCATAGGTATCATTAATAATTTTGAGCATCACAAAACAATGACGATGCTATCAAATGGATTTCAAAATACTTCACTCCTCTCTCGTAAAGCTGTATTAAACCGTCCTCGATTTGCAATCGCATGAGCCTCTCATTAATATTTATACTTCATGAGAATCCTTCATCTCCAAAAGAGTAAAGAAAAGGGTGATGAGCAGATCGATTCATGTTCTTATGTCCTCAAAATAGACAAATGCGCAATATAACGAGAACTGTGTGAATTGTAAATACACATTGGTGTCTGCATTATTATCTTAATCTTAACAGGATGCGCCAATTTAACACACCCAGAATCTCTAATGTGGCAACATCTCTCATCTCTTTGCCAATATTACTTACTATTTCCCCCAAAAAAATGAGTGAAAGAAGTATATTTGACATTTGCTTACCTTTCGTATGACCCAGGTCCGGAAGGGACAACCGTTTGCTGCACACGATGTGCTTGGTTAACTAACTGCTCATCCCAGAATGGGCCGATCTTTGGTATTTCCATTTTTAAGTGGTTGGGAAGTCAACTATTAAGTCAAGTTACTTTCAACTTTCACTTGTATGTAATTTCCCACTTCTTATGAATCCAGATATTTTTTATATACGTTTTTATTTGAATGCTTTTAAACTTCAAGAAAAAAAACTCAAGTAGCTTCAATGGTTAGATAACGTTTAGAACAAAAAGTATTTTGATATTTTTCAGATCTCAATACTTTCACTTCACCTAGAAATTCTTCTGATATCACAACCCACAAACTCGGTTAATTTAGCACCACAATGTTTCTCGATCTTTAAAGTATTATAACAATGGAGAATCTCCCACAGCGAATGTTGATTAGCACAGATTGTCGTCGTCGTGTATTTATGTCCCAAAATGGGTATCATTTTTAAGGTATCTTGCCACCTTTTGCACTGTAAAATCCTTTAAAATTTTATTGCCTACGATGTCCAACTGTTCAATGACTTGTTTTTATCAAATACAAGATTAAAATTTGTATAAACTGTGCAATAAATTGTACTTTTCCGGCCGGTATTAAATCCAATATAGTATCAGAGACAAATTAGCGGAAGTACACAATAAAGTGACATTACAGGTCACACGATGCAGCCGCTGATATGATGAACAAAGAAGCTGGAACAGCTATATAGGAGCAAGTTCCAGCCTTCACTGCTTTAAGTAGAAGTTTACCGTAAAAATGTATGCAACATGTATCAAACTTTATTTTTCTTATAGTAGTTTTGATGTGCTATGCTTGCTATTCTGTGCCAAGAGCACTTGAGAGAGTCTCAAAGTGAAAAGGTGTTGCTTCGAAGGTTGCTTTACTCAAACTGGCACTGGGTTCCTAAAAGGTCTCATATAGTACTAAAGGTTCACATTCACTTTTTCTTCTTCCGTTCTCGCTTCTCACTATCCGTTCCAGTGCACGCTGAGAGAAACGTGTGTGGAAAACTTGCTTTGGGTGGCTTTTCCAACGTTGCAACCAGCCCAAAATCTATCCATTGTGACGACTGCTCTTATCCTTTATTTCCCTTTAACAACTGCTCTTTCCCCGTGTTCCGTCTAGTTGTAATCTGGATTCGGAGCGGAATGAAATGTAATGTATTTCCAAGTCGTGGCGAAACTGACATGACGTCCCGTCGTCATCTTCCAATCGCCACTAAAACATCAATAATATACACATGTATCTGCACATAGCACTGCTAATGTTTCCAAATAAGAAAGATGAAGCAGCAGTGGTGAGTAATGATGCGAATCTTATATATTGGTATCGTCTGCTATTGGAAATCACTTAAGAATAGATATGGCAGATATGCACTCCTGTCTTGGTACAAAATGCTTAAACCCGGTTTGTAACAACATGCAGTATAGACACCAATAGGTTGTCAATTGCTCAGCCTATAAACTTGTTGGTTAAGAGAATACCAATAATAATACAAACGAGCCAACAGTGTGGTCTGTTTGGTGTGTGTCAAATCAAGTGTGCGCTCAGCTATGTGAAAACTGCTCACAGTCCGTCAGTGCTCCTAAAATATAAAGCTGCTTTGGATGCAAACCTTACAAATGCAAATGTACAATGCGACTCCATTCAGCACAAAAAGTTTTCCATGATAAGAGGGCTATTACACAAATCCATAATCCATGATGATATAATGATATAATGAATGTAGTATTGTCATTCATGTGTACCATTGTAATTTCTCATATATATGTACCTAAACAAACACCACCACCACATTACTCGCATTATTCGCCCAACTGACTTCCTTCCTCGTGTTTGAGCCTGATGTTGATGTTGCTTTATAATTTAATGTCGTTATCCTCATAATGTTGGAGTCCCATTACATTTTCCTAATCTCTGCTCGTTTTAGATAAGTTGCTTGCTCGATCCACTCCACGTTATATGGTAGCCATTAATATAGAACTACATCAGATTGTATTGGAAATGAGAGGATGAAACTACTCATTCACACAGAACTGGAGCTTGAGCTGGTGTGGATGCTAACTAAGTTAATCCATGGCTGTGCCACATGACTATGACATGCACATTGTCCTCCTTCTATTTACATTTCCTTTCCAGTGCAGAGACACATGTGTGCACACGCACTAACATAACACAAACAAAATTCATACAAATGCTCCTTTCTCTATAATTATTATTTTCTTTGGTCGAACTGATTTTTTAAAAAATACCTTCGAATATGTTTGAGCATCAACTATTGCAGTTGAGTACTATATGCTAAACTGAAATGAAATTGTTGGATGATTAACGAATGGTTTTATTCACTTGCAAATATTCCATCTTTGTTCCTTGACTGAATTATATGAATTAATCCAAAACATATGCGCTCCGTTCCGTAAAAGTTTCCTGTAATTGTCTAGAATATCCTTACTTACATGCTATGCATAATATGCTCAACACACACCACAAGTGCAATCAATTGATTGAAAAAGGTATGCTTACTCGTATAAGCTTTGTCTATATTTGTAACAAACCAACATGTGACACACGTAAAAGTTAATGTCAAACGTGTGTATTTAATTGTCTATTGCATTTTGTCTTGTTGTTGCTCTGCCTGCTGCCACTCAAGGTTGGTTCCTAATGGCTGGATCTGTAATCTTGTGTGGCATGTGCGCCTCGTTTTGTCGCGTTTAGGGCAGATTGTTACATTATCCTGATAGATACCTACAGCCTACAGATATAGCAGCTTGTTGTTTGGTTGGATATCACGCTATTAACTTCTAACAATATGCTAATCACATCTCTGCTGATGATGCTGATCATCAGCATGGTATCCTATTTTGTTATGCGTCACGAGCTAGCTCGTGTCAATATGCGTGCACGCTACTAATACGGGTTATAATTATTATCATACCATTTAACAATACAAATGAAATCGTCCGTACAATAATGGAAATGGAATCCATGTATATATCTATGAGGTATATTATAAAGTATACGATACTCAATTTCAGTCTGGTTCTGGTAAAAATTGTAAAATTGCAAGTAAACAAGTTCGATGATGCAGACAGGGTCATATAATGCATCGGTCTAGCAGCATTGGCAGATGAGCTTACGTATAGTTGATAGTGTCAGGTTTTTTAATCCATTCAACATTCTGTGATTGTCCAGTAGTTCTATTAAAAGTAGTTTCAGGTTACCCCATGGACATTTTTCACATCTCGTGCTTTAATTGTTGATAAATTATACCCATTCATGCACCTTCACAAAGTGATTCATTCCTTCTGTAACACAAAGACACTTTATCAAATTTAGTGTAAAATTTGTCTTTTATAATGGATGTAAATTGCCGTTAAACAATATTAATGAGGGTGCACTGACTTACACATGGTCATCGATTCCTAATTTTTATGGTTATTTGAGTTACACAATAATCGATTGCAGCGTTTAATGAATGAATTGACGCGATTTAATTCATAAAAAAGGTGCATAAAAATAACACATAAAATCTACGTGACAATTGAAAATGTCACCGTTGTTGTTTCAGTCCATTCACAATCACAATAGGTTATTATGATGATTTCTCAACTCAATTTATGAATGATTCTCTCAATTAGACTAAACGTGAGCATTGAGCAAAATTGGTAGACTCTTTCCTGTGCCGATCTCAAGAAACCTCCATTATGCGTTCTTCTTTTAACCTCTAAAATGTTACAAAAGGAATGAGATTAGCAACAGCAATACTAAAATTTCTTACTATATACCTTTAAAAATGATAAAGTTTAAAACAGTATAGCTTATACTTAAATGTTTCGAATGACGCATTTACTCAATTGCATTGCCAATATGTGTATCTTTGCCATTAGTTAATAAAAGATAAATTTTTCTTTATGAGGATGGAAGAAAACCACCATAAAATGTTTTAATCTCATCTCCATTAAATACTGATATTGATGAGTTGGCACGCATTACTATTACTAGTTCATGCTGAACCAATAAAAAGCTGAATGCACCAGAACATTTTTATATGATTCTTGCTACTTTTTCTTTGAATTAGGGTGTGTGAGCATGAGCTTAGAACAGAGTGATGTGAGTGATGACAGAAAGAGATGCTCTCATAAACAATATATACATGATTAGTAAAGTATTAGGTGTATGACTCCAGAACAAGCAACCAAAGTGAAAACAAGACGTCTACTAATAACTTGAATGAGACGCTGCACTAACATAATAAAAATAGAAAATGTTCACAAAACAGACAGAGTCTATAGTCTACACATACACGCATTTGCACATAATGAAATGTACTAGCAACATCCTTGACGCTACATCTAGTACAAGTTATTATTTACGACGAGCTAAAATGAGTACGCCACCGGGATACGGGACATATTGTATAGCAAACTGCGAAAGGGGGATAAGGATAATATGGGACACCACACAAAACCTCCATTCACTAGTTTGCTCGCAGAAAGAATATCGAAACGGTCATAAAAAGGACATGGTCTCATTGCTACAGTTATGTTATACTTATAGCACAATATGGAAAATTGGAAGACATGCAGCATGTTTTTGCTCACGTGTGTGAAGTAAATCCAAACTTGTCTTACTTTCAGCTAAAACTATGCTCTGCCAACAACACGGTATATAGAATGCAAACGACAGGGCTTTTCATGCACGTTGATGTTACATGCAGCCTCTGGTTGTTTCTGTTCCAACAGACATATGCATTATTGTAAAAACCAAATCATGATGATATGAGATGTATTTGGGGAAATGATAAAAACTGTTTGCCCTGCCCCGTGAGCCTATTATGGAGTTAACTTAATCTGAAACGTGTCGGAGAATACACATATATTTTGCATTTGATTTCAAAGTCAATTTTGTGCTATTTGCAAAATATTTTTGTTTCCGATGGAAAATTACTCCAGTTCACGAGTCTCAATCACAATTTGTTTCCGCCCGTGTTTGAGGACGTGATCTGGTGCTGAAGCAAGAACAACAATTTTGTACTTACACAAATTAATATATACTTAGGTAGGAAATAGTTAGGTATGTGAGCTTCACAATCTTAAACATCTATTTTTTCCCTATATCATTTTATTTTGAATTATTTACATACCAAACTGAACTCCAACATCACATCACCCGACCCAGCAAGTGAGCAACTGGATAAACAGTTTCGTTTACTTTTGCGTTCTGTATCTGTATCTTTGACCTATCTGCAATTTAAGCATGATTCACAACATGAAATGAAAGACGTGAGCTTAGTTAGTGTTTTACTAAAAATGAAGTAAAAGGTTTTGTTGGGCTTCATGTGCGTGCATGCTATGATGGTGCACGTTTCTGTACCATACTTCATTTAGGAATTTACAGCGTTTGCTAATATTATGCTCGTATATTATATCTGCCTGGACTACCAACAACCAAAGCTACTATATTGAAGTACGTATGTAGCTGCTCATCTCAGCTCAACCATGTTTTCCTTTCATTTAGAACATTGTGTCTGTGACCAGAGCAGAGAAGTGTAAGCAAGTACTAACTACACTACAATCCTATGAAAGCCGATAAGCCTTATGCCTTATCACATCTCCAATGAAATGTGTTTGCTTATAATATACATCGTCACAAATAGAATCTCAAATGTATGAGGATTCTGTGTCCTACGAAGGATCAATCGATGTTTCGCCGCTGCTAGCTTCCTTGGCTAGGTTTTAGTTTTAACACGTCCGATATAATATGGGTTTGTGTGTGATACACGTATCATGTCCCTGTTTTCCTAACACAGTGACTCCCTTTCACAGGATTTTTAGCCTGAGCATAAAAAACAGGAGGTACAAATCCTTCTTCCTTTGAACTTATGTTTGCCGACCTCTCATTTACCAGAAGCATGTGTAGTATAGAATACACTTTTACTTGAACAGACCAACCGAGTCCACGTAGAATCCAACGTTTTTATTTGGTAGAACCTGGTTTTAGTTTCTGTTTCAGTCCTATTGTTAAATGCCCCTGCTCCCTAATGTCTTGAAATGTTTGCTATCCCATTGTATACGTTGGCTAAGATAAGACCTTCTAGCGAAATCCATCTTTCACCACCACTTTCTTTCTATCCAAGTTTTATGAATACAGACAGTCATTTCTTACAGCTGCAACATATGTATCATGCCTATATAGCGATATCAAATCTATCCTTCAAAAATATCCGGAAGGAAGGGTGGATAATACTGTGAACGCGAACCCAAGTTTCTTTTGGAATTCACATGTTCACTTTTATCGAGTCTTCGATTTTGTGTTCTATTGCATTTCACATATTCCCAATAGATTCGCCAACAAAGTCAAATACATCAGCAACAGGGATTAGGTAGGAGTAAGCTTAACTTCTAATTTGATATCCCTTGTAATTGTAACACGTTTTAGTATAATCATATTACTCCTATGCGACTTCTATGTCAAGATCCTTCAGGAAGCATCGAAGCGTATGAACTGAGCATACATGTGAGTGTGACCTGAAGGAAAGTGAACATTTTACATGTGTGGCTCAGTTCAAGAGTAATGATAAGATTGAAAGCGAAAATTCCATTCCATGGGTTTCAGCGTAGAAAGAAGAATATATATATAAATAATACACCTATATACTTGTACATTTAATATACAAGTGTAGGGTGACGTGTGGTGGTGGCTGATGGGAATAATTTGTTCACGTTTCCGTTGCACGCCTGCTTTTCTTGGTAACATTTGGCGAAAATTCGCAAGCTCACGAGTTCCGCTTAGTACTATAAATCGATATTTTATAAATTGTGTACAGCGGAACGTAAACCTAACCCAGATTGAGTTCCAATACACGATGGTGGTTTACAGGAAAGACGATAGCGTGCTTGTAATAATTCCATGTCAGGCAGTTTACATAAACCCGCTCTATCTGTTTTTATTAGGATGAGTTAATTTTGTAACGGTAAATGTCTGAGACAATCAATTATTATGAGTCTGGGACACTCCTTCAAGTGCTCTTTAAATAGCGGTTAGCAATAAAAACCTTTCACGGAAGTAATGATTGAAAATGTGAAAAATGTAATTATCATTATCAGTAAAATAGGCACTAAGCCGGATCTGATTCCAATGATAAAGATTCTCAGACAGGCTTTACTTGATATATACATGTATGCGATTAGCGTTTTTAACAATTTGTGCATCACTTTTCAGCACACCACATCTTTGCTCATGTGAATTTAGCATATTACTTCGGCATGAACTCATCTTGATGCATTCATTCCGAAATTCATTTATAACAGTGTGCTAATAGTTGTATTCGTATACCAAACAAGAATACCATGGAATATGCTCTATAAACATATAAAGCTCTATTAGACTTTATAAATAAGACTTGATCCAACCCGCGTTGCAAAGGTATATATAAATTGCAGTCAGTCAGTCAGTGGGGCTAGGGAAAAAACATGCCATAAGCCCAATACTTGTAAACTCACGTGTACAGCAATGCTTTGATTCGTTTGGGACACGTTAGTCGACACGCGTTTTCGACTCTACATTTCACGACGAATTGAAAAACCAAAGTGAATACGCTGAAATAAGTTTAGCACAGCGCATACTGTCCATGCTCTGAGTTTCCACTCATTCTAGCAGAAACTCGTTGGAATCTGAAGCTTTTACATTTGGTTGTATGCACTACAGAGATTACCTCCTGACAATACTTTCTTGGAATGTGATTCAATTCTGTTCGTTCTAGTTGTTGACTGTTGCGGTCCAACGTATGAACAAAAACGTGTCTTTACCTTATACAATTAACACTTTCATGTTATGGCATGCTTTTCCCCAGTAGCCAAATATAATTACATTTACTATTACGCCAATTTACTATAAGGTACTTTGAAATTGGAAGGTTTAATGTATCAGCATCAAAGAGACAAATAGTACAGAGATGTGTGGGGTGAAAGCATAATGGGAAATACTTGAGATTGAGTGACACTCAAAAATCTATTAGATCATCATAAAATTAGAACATCTATTATTGTAATTTAACCGCAGTTAAAAATATGAGTTCAAAAACTAAAATTCATGAACAATTTATTTCCAATGTTTCGAACTTTCTTTGTAGATCATTGAAACGAACATACATATATAATTAAGTATAAAACAAACCAGGAACAAGATTTCTCCCAAAACCTCCAAATCACACTACTTCTTCTCTTAGCATATAGTCATATATATCATATATTATATCCAAACAGACTTAACCCCACTTCCATTTTTATACAAACAACGAATGACAGATTATTGATAATGTGACTTGGCTTGCTCTTCACTGTTGATATCACTCAATTTTAATCTTTGAAAAATAGAGTCCAGTAAGATGACCTTATGAAAAGAGAGCTCTTATTGGTCCCTCAGTTTGATTGCAATTCCAACCCCCCCAGTCCCATCACTATCTTAAACACGCCTATATGATCAATTTTTGGATACATGTGAGTAAGGAATGTCTGTGTTCATATTTTGTGATTTGCAGGAACATGTATCAAAAATAATAAACAAGTCAGTCAGAAGTATCAAGCAAACCTTGTCGTAAGTAATTTATTAACTTACAGCGACAATAAATTAGGCTTTTTTTAAAGAAAAAATCGTCACGATGAGGAACAGTATGTCACTTCATTTTAAATTACTTTTCACCTAATTCGATGGAACAAGGCAAGTAAAGATGTTCAAACAAACGAAAGATTAGCTGAAAACCGCAACGCGTATTCCTTGCTTGCGAGAAACTTTCCCAGGTGAAAGCATTTTGGCAGAGCTCATTATTCCTTTCGTGGAATTTCATTTTCAATCTTATACTGTCATTTCTATGAAACTAACAATAAATTGAGTATGAATGAAAAACATGTGGCTAAACATCCATGTAGAAGTACAGAATCTAATACCAATAGTTGAATTGTAAAGGTTTTCGTTTAACGCTTCAAATTAGACTTTTAAATTTTGAGGGGAATTTTGATGGAGGTTAGTTAAAATTTGAGAAAATGGGATACTGTAAGCCGGAATCCATATATGAAGCAATAAATATAACATGCGATTTATTTTCCTTCTTTTCATGTGTTCTTGGAAGGCAGATTGTGATGAAATGGCAACTAAATGCTTTCAGGCAGCTGTCGATTTCATTTTAGTTGGAAACGGGATGGAAGCAATTCTTTCCCCCGTTCCAATATACTCGCATGCGTGTGTGAACATGAAAAGCTTCTATTCTTCCTTTTGTACAGTATTGCGACTCCAGCATTTTGGCACGGTGGTGAGGCGACCATGCACAAGTCCGCGTGATCAGATACGCATCCCGTCCACGTACGGTGCAACGTGACATGTGCTTACGTTTTTTTGGTATAATCATTCCTATTATTGTACTGGGTACCAAAAAGAAAGTATAAGGAATGTATATTTATGTCAAAATGACTAACATTCGCATGCATTCTCCACTGCTTTTTAGCGTTACGCTGTACAGGCATATCCAAGGTTAAAGCTAATGTCGTTGATAGCTGTATCGGGGGTTATTGCTAAGCTAAGGTGTTGATTCGTTTCAGTGAGTCCTTTGGATTAATGCATTTAGTTCCGAATATTGCTTCGTACTTATTCAAGACGTTATCAAGTAATGTAATACTGTACTACGCACGTATCATCATAAAATCATGTCGCAATCAAGTCATTATAGCTTCATGTTTATCAAAGTTGTAAATTTCGTTTTATGACGACAGTGCTAGGTTGATGGAATTACATTCTGCAGTAAAGTAAGTAATGGATTGAAATTGCATAAAAAGTTACACTAGGGACGCAAAATCTTCATTCGGAAAATGAAAAAATCAAACCATAAAATAATATTCGTACAAGAGAAAGCAGTAGTAGTAAATGTTAGTTCGACTATATATGTAGTCGTTAAATGTTTCCACGATTCATAATGATCTGGTAGTACACTCCAGTTTCGGAATCAATTTAAATGCCACGGTGTCCCATTACAGTAGTACCATTAGCATTGATTCTAAAATTACATTTCGATGACGCTCACGATATGACGCGGACAGTAAAGAAATATTTTCATATCTTGGCTGAACCTTTTTATTATTTGCATAACTTTTGATGCATGAAAGTCGTTGGGAAGGTATAAACACACGTGTTATGCAATTTCAATTAAACTAATTATAAATGAATACATATATGCGAAATGCAATGAATTTCAAGGTGGACTTTCCTATTTACATGTTTGACACCACTTACAGAACTTGGTTTACGTAGGATTCCCTCCTACCTGTCCAAATGTCATTATAGCGATGCGATGCGAGTGATGCACACGGCAAGCAATGTGAGTCTGGTCGGAATGAAAGCTAAGGTGCGAAGAAAAGAAGCATAGCTTCCTTAGAAATCCCGTTGAGATGTATTGATTACGTTATAAAACGTGCTACGCCATGTGAAGATGTGTGTTATTTTTTGGAATTTGCAATTAATGACGTGAGTCTTGCCAGTGCGATAAAATTTCTGTTATGTACTGAATTGCGATTATGGGCGTGAAATAAGAAACACCTTAATATTTAGAGTACTACTTACAACTTAAAGAACATATAGATGATTAAATGTAAAAGTCAAACTAGAAAGCTACGAGTTGGAGAACAATGTTGAATTTAATCATAAACAAATTTCTTAGTTTGTAGTCATTATCAAGTCTAACAAGATAGCGACCCAAATTGTGGTCCACTAAAAGTCTAGAGTGAAAGGTATTGTGTACTTTTAACATGAATCGGTTCGCGGCACGGGTTTTATAAAACGTTGTACAATTATTATGTATGAATGTACGTAACTAACTATACATATAACTGTAATTTTATAGTCTTTCTTCTGCTCGAGCGCGCATTCTTTCAACAAATGCTTGACCTTTACTTTTCCTGTAACTTTCAAATGGGTCATTCATGGTGCTAATTCCAACTCCTCTGTACTGATCCTTTTTATCCCGAAGCTCACCCCCAGAAATCGGGGCTTCTATGCCTAAATAAAATACAATATTAATTTCAAAAACTATTATTGATATTTTTTATGTATCCTTCCATAAAATATTATTAGAAATACTTACCTTGCTCATCACGTCCAAGGCCACTACCGCTCCAACCCATCTTCTTAAGCAATTGATGACCTTTGTTTGTTTCATCAAGCTTCTTCTCCATTCCCAGACCCGCGGTTCTGAAGTGCAAGATAGTTAGATCGTTGTTAAATTATTTTTTCGTTAAATGAAGGTCAAAACATCATTGTATACTCACGTAAAGCTAGGAGGTGTCGGAGAACGTCTTCTAAGCGGTTCGGGACTACGTGATCTAGATCTTGATCGTCTACTGTTGCGCTTTCTTCGTCCAGGAGGAGGAGATCTAGATCTAGAGCGACGTCGTCGAGGGGGTGTCGGAGACTTGCTACAAAATTGAAATATTTAACTGTAAAAACGTCAATAAATAAGCAATACAACACACAAGATGAAATCTATTAGTTTTAACCTCTGATATCGCCGTCTTGGAGGTGACCTAGTTGTAGTTGGTGATAATTCTCTTTTAATTGGAGTAGGTGACCTACTTTTTAATCTACGACCATCTCGTATGTCATCTTCTTTTTGTTTCCTTGCAAGATTTTTGGATTTGAAATATTCGTATAGACCTAATCTCTCCCAACCCTCACTGCAACAAGCATACAAAATTACTTTGATTATATTAACTGAATAATTTATGTAAAAACGTATATGATGATATTGCACTTACCTATCACGAGGACGCTCGTGTGTTGCTGGTGCATAAAAAGCTTCAACGGCTTGAAGGAGTCGATCACTTGGAGGGCAAGGGGGAGGAAGTCTTATTGCCTTTGGATCGACTGGCTTGTAATTATCATCTTCAGGCTATTAAGACCAAAAACATATGAAACTAAAAGTAACTAGTTTCGGTGCAGTAATCCAGGAAGTAATCTCGTTAGTTTAATTTATTTCTTACCTTAACAAGGGGTACCATTAAACCAGCAGGAAGCTCGTAATATTCAATTTTTGGAATTAAATCAGCTTCTGGAGGAGGTGTAATAGGTGCTCCGAAACCTGGCGGGGGTTTACTGAGGTCAAACATACCGGGAACAGGTGGTCCCTGAAGTTCCATACCAGGAGGACCATGTATGGGAGGAGGGAAACCTTGACCAGGTATTTGACCTTGATTTGGATATCCAGTAAACATTTGAGGGGCAACTCCTTGAACATTAGGTAGCCCTATTTGTTGACTGGCAGGCGATCCTATTAATGGAGCAGGACCAGGGCCCATCCCAGGTGGAATGTTGGGAATAACAGGTGGTATCCCAGGTGGTCGATTTGCCAGTTGTTGTTGTTGCTGCTGCTGCTGTAGTTGAATTTGTTGTTGAAGCTGCTGTTGTATTTGAAGTTGCTGTTGAACTAATGCTTGCTGGATTTGTTGCTCCATAGCCTGGACAAAAGAACCGTTTCAATTAAATCCTTCACTAAACTGCGTTTTAACTAATCGCAGAGCTAATGTTACCTTAATATTTTGATTAACATGTTGACAAAAAAGCTGATGCTGATTTTGATAACCTTCGTATGTCTGATTGATACTAGCAGCAATTTGAGTTACTATTCCGGCAAATCGTTGTAATAGTTCAGTCTGATAATCCTGCCATGTTGTATTAAAATTTCTAAGCTTTTCCACAGCGGTTGAGCTTACATAGCTTGATTTTGATTCCCATAAGGTCAGCAATTTATCTAGTCTTTCAGTATTTTCTTGGCTACTCATTTCACTTACTTTTGCATGACAATACATTGGAATAACCATATTTTCTAAAACTGCCTGAAGATCATCTGCACCTTTCCGCATACTAAATTAAGTACAAAAAAATCAATTGGAAAATAAAGTTTTTCATTAAGCTTTAAAATATAACTCTGAAAGTTAACGCGTGCTTACCAATGATGAAGAACGTCATTAACCAAGTATATTATGTGCAGCCGCTTGTTGAATGCAGCGTCAGGATCTGTGGTTCTATAAAATATACAACGGTAAATTACCACATTTACTAAATCAATTCAATGAACAAACCACCACCAGCTAATTAAATTAGCTTACTTTCTGAGGAGATATTGTGAAACTAGCTGATAATGACGTTTTGTAGGGGTATGCGTAAAAATCCAAGCTTTCCCAGAAGATATCGCATCTTTCGTACAACTTTCAACTATAGGCTGAAGGACTGCGTCAAATTCTTCTAAATTAACATTCAGTTCTGCAGCTAGTGTTTGAATATCAGCATCCTGCATAATTCTAATTGATTCCTCTATTTGCTTTTGCTGCTGAGTTAACAAAACTTGATGCTGCCCTGCCAAATTTTGTTCACTTTGTCGAATTTGTTCCTCTAGAGCCTTTTTCTGAGTTTGTAATGCTTCTAGATTGATGGTAGGTGCCGGAGGAGTTTGGGAAGGTGCAGCTGTAACTACCGGAGTTTGCGCTTGAGGTGGAAAATTTTGAGGAAAAGATTGAGGAGCCACTCTATCAAAACTCGCTGAGGGAGCTTGGAAATTTTGACGCTGGTCAACATCTAAGCTTGGACCAGAACCGTTTCCACTTTGTGGTGGACGTTCAAAACTTCCAGTCTGCGATGGACGCTCAAAACCTCCAGTCTGTGGTGGACGTTCAAAATTTCCAGCTTGTGGAGGGCGCTCAAAAACTCCACCCTGTGGTGGGCGTTCAAATTTCCAGCTGGAGAAGAACGCTCAAAATTTCCAGCTGGAGAAGAACGCTCGAAATTTCCAGCTGGAGAAGAACGCTCGAAATTTACTCCCTGAGCAGAACGTTCAAAATTTCCACCCTGAGGAGATCGTTCGAAGTTCCCAACTTGAGGTGGTCGTTCAAAACCACCAGGTCCACCAAAATTCGTTGGACCCCTCGGTTGAAACGGCATTCGATTAATGGGAGGTCGCTCAAAATTCTGCATTCCTCCTGGTCCTGGCCCAACATGCCTTTCAAAATTTAATGGTGGCCTCGTGTCAAATCCACCTCGATCAAACCCCTGCATGGGAAGAGATCCTCTTGGTTGATCAAACATTTGCTGATGACCAGGAAACCTGGGTTGCTGCTGCTGATTCAACATTCCACCAGGATTGCTAAAATTCGGTGGTCCAAAGTTACCCGGTGGCCCATGTTGTTCCCTAGTAGCTTTGTGTTTTAAAATCGCTTGCTCCGTCGTCACCCTACACATATAGTAGTTATAGAATTCACCCCCAAACAAAAAAGCAAATCTCGGGTTGTTACGCTGTTTCTGTTTAGTCATCGCCTCAAACTCCTGACCATTTCGAGCCACAAATACAGCCAGTTTCTCTATAATGTTCCGTAACTCCTCATCTACAAAAACATCAAATTGCCAAACTTTACTCTTTCAAAATCCACACATACTTCATAAACAATTACGAATATCTTACCCTGAGGAGGTACTGGAATATCCATGTTTGCACACTTTATTAAATGTCCCCTTCCAGTAAAGATAAGCAGTCTTCAGTCTTCCACCAACAAACTTTAAGTCAATTCAGATAACACTCATTTCAACACTCAACGTGTCACAGTTCACTCCAAAGCTTCCAGTCACCAGCAGTCTCCAGCTTGTTTCATTGCTTATCTTTACACTAATTAACAACAATATTTAGCAAAACAATCACAATCAGCTGGACATTTTAGCGGTGTCGGTAAAAAAAAGCACTCAAAATGTGTTTTCTGATGTCTTTATGCATCTTTTGATGAAAAACTTATGTATATTTTTGTTTATCAACGAGAGAATGCCAATAACAATCATATTCCTGCGCCAGTTCATGTATGCCGTGTGTGGTCTCTCGTGCAATGCAAAGGCATTAGGCTCGTGAATTAGACATGATATGTATTTTTTTGAGGAGTTTTCTCAAGAGAAATGAATAATGTTGAATGTTATGTACTTTTCTTATGTACAAAATAATATTATGGTGTGTTGGTTGGGGTTTTAAGGCATATCCACAACTGACGTCCGGCGATTTGAACAGATCAGATGGTTGCAGATATTTCTCGTTCTTTATAGGAAAGAGTGCATGGATTTAAGGACACTTGTTTTTGAACAATTAACATCTGTCACCTGTGAAAAGTTAATTAACATTAGCCGAGCTGTAGGGGATTAGTAAAAACATTGTTTTTAAAATTTAATAGTGTTGATACGAAGTTTTGAAACGAACTTTAGTGGTTTGGTTTGGATCAGCTGCCCGAAATTCATTGGTTTTCATTTGCACTTACTCTCATTCATCATCGTCTTTAAATGGTAAGTGTATTTAACATGTACTTTGTATGTTTTTTTAAGATTGGCTAATAGAACTGATGAAGTTGAATACATTTCTTACCATAACCACTTACCGCAACCAACAATAAGACAAAATCATACGTGTTGCCAAATTGTTAATAAAGTCGACAGAGTGGCGTTTAGTTGGTCATACATGGGTTAGTCAAGAGTAAATGAGTCATTTTAGTCATTTATGCTATTCAACGTGGATAAAAACGTGGAATGTTTTTGTGTTTCATATTTATTTTGTTAAATTTGGTATGTATTCCATATATAAATGCTGAAATTACAAGAGCTTTTAGTTTGTCATCATCCATCTTAACGCCAAGTTGTTGTTCATACTTCCAAGGGGTTTGATTTTGTGCATGGAATGGATTTGATTTATCTATGTTTGGGATTTGATTTGTATCCAACTTTCTGTCATCTATATAGTGAAGTGCTGTCATACTTGTCAACATCAACCAAGCCAGCTTTACGATGTACGAAGGCTTTCGTAAGATCGAATTGTAGCGTGACTTGGCTAATACAGGTTTGGTATAACCTTGGAAGTGAGAAAGTTCGATAAGTTCTAGCTAGAGGAAATCTCTAATGCAGTAATGCAATTACCAAATCAGGAGTCAATGATCAAGATTGTAAGTAAATGCATTGTGCATCTGCAATGGCAAATCCAAAGTCTAATTTTGGTTTTCATCAAACTGTGATGGTGCAACAAAGCTAGTATTGAAGCCTTGCCTTGTGACCTTGCTGCATGATAAAGATTTTGTCGAGTCAAAATTTTCCTTTAGAATGTAAATACGAGATTAGCTTAATATCGTATAATACAAACTGATTAAATTAAGAATAAAATTAAATCTCAGCAAGAAATACAGGGGTTAACAGGGACCAAAGTTTCACTAGGTAGCGTGTAATGTAATTGCTCTCCGTATTTTTGTACCCAAACACCTTGCTATTTCTCCTGCAAGCTTCATTATCTAACTAAAGGAAAAGAGGAGTAAGTATGTATAGTGCAGGTGTCAGTATCAGTCTATAAATATATATCAGTATCATCATCTCAGGCACACGAGTAGGGCACCTAAACCAGGCCAACCATCATACTACGGGAGAAAGCAGAGGCGCATCAATTGAGTGCTACATGAAAGTGGTGAAGGTGAAGGAAAGCCTTTTCCTGGTGGTTTCGGTATGATCGGATTAAATTATATTTAACAAGCCAAAACTTGATATCATTTCATACGCATTACGGCAAGGGGGCGGTCGGATGGTGAAAGATGGCAGGACCAAAAGTGAAACTGCCTTTGTTTGGCTGGCTTGCATATCAAAGAACACATCATTATGTATAGGGAGCCTTTTTGAACTATGCCAAATGTCGACTTTTTCTCATGTGCAATTATGCTATCATGTACTTTGTTTGGAAACACAGGCAGCACACACAACTCTGTAGTTTTTATGCTGGTTGGTAGGAAAATATGATGTTCTTTCGTACTTTCACATTCAACAAACTTGAGTCTAGTCTGCTGTTGCCTCCATGAAACATGAGTTCAGGTCCAAGGATTTTTACTTTTCATAATCGATCAGTGCTCCTCCGACTGTTGCCGACTTTCAAGGGAGGCGTCATACATTGTAGTAGAGCTAGTTCGTGCTACCAAAACAGAATAAAGCACTACTGTATATAATATTATCAGTGCATGTATACTAAAACTTTGCTTTCCAACATGAAAGACAGAATGTAACTCGAATTTTATTGCATTTGCAGAATTGCTACCTTCTTGCAAAGAACTCTCGGAATCCGTCGCACTTCTAGCAGAAAGCGGTTATTCTCTCGTTGCCTTGCTAGTCTTGCTCAGGCTGCTTTGCAAAAAAAACCAAGGAGCGACAGCTCACAAAGGAATAAGGATTGGATAGCTTTCTCCCAGCGTGGCTCAATCCTCTGGTGGACTTTTATAAGGTTGTTTGGGACTGGGAGTTTGATATTGCTGCTATTTGCTTCGCTCACTCATCATCAGCTCTCGTTTTGGTGAAGCAGTACAGAAAGTTGGAGCAGCTTGGGCTCAGTGGAACTTTATGCAGAGGACCGTCATAGCTTTGAACTTTGGTAAAAGAAGAAGTGGTGGTTGTTGGTGAGTGTGGTGCTGTTGGTTGAAGTGGCCCTTTCCATTACGTTGTATTTGGAATATTATCGGGCAAAACTAAAGAAGCACTGTTACTGCAGATATTTTGTGCCAGAGAGTTTTTCGTGTGCTATCAGTTTGTGAGGATTCCTTGCGTGGATTCTTTTGTGGAGGACTATCATACCCGGGTCGTATCGGCCTAGATCGGACTTGTTTCTTGTTTCAAAGGCAATTTTAAGGGCACAGGAGGAATCGACGAGAGTCTTAAAATAGCAACATGGCTGGACGGGTTTGTGCGGCAATGGTTCTTACAATTTTATAATAATTAATTAGATTCATAACCATCTAATTTTATTACCTTTCATTGTATTTCGCAAGCAGCTTACTTTGTCGTAGTATTGCATTGCAATCTTTGCTTCTGCAACTTTACTCTTTTCACTCTCATTAGTAGAATTTATGTTATTCATATAGCTTGTCTGGAAGTTGTTCGCAGTGCTATTAACAGCATAAATGGTTGTTTAAAGTGGTTTCGTTACTGCTGAATGCTGCAACAGTTCCTGAAGCGTGCAGAGCCACTGTCGACGTTCGCATATATTGCTTCAAATTACCTGATTCAAACAGCACAACCACTAATATAGAGTGCATGCATGTACATGTAGTTTTCACATTTAGAATTTGGTAGTAGGTTTCGTTTCCGTTAGTTTTATGTTCAACCAGCAACCGCAGTAAAACAATTAAGTGATCAGTCATCTCATGGATCAGGTAAGCGTGTTTCACTATCTGGCGTACTGTCGGTTATGTATATGATATTTTGACAAAGTAAGGTGGGGTCAATTCTATCGATTTGATCATAGTCATAAAGGCTTTCATACAGACATTTAGCCATTTAGAGGAGAAATCAGTAACGTTTTTGTTTTTTACCTGCTATTTTAACAATTCTGTGAACAACCGCCGTCGTATCCTTTTTGTTAACCTTGCGTCTGTCGTGCCGTCATCGTAATTAACGTAGGTGTACCTATAGGCTATAGCATAGCAATTTTTATGCTTAAACCACCGCCGGAAGTTTATTTGTCATCGTCAATGCTTCAACAGTTTGCTGGCAACGGAAGGGGTAGGGTGATAAGCAAGAAATAAGAAAGAATCTACACCCATTAGTAGTAGCTCATCAGTTTGTTTGTAACCTCATTTAATAATGCACATACATAACATGACACTATAATCGGTGTTTTGTTGTATGCACGACATGCCTGCATATTATGCAACATGCAATGATTTGACCGATTTGATTACGGTTAACCTTAATAACTGTCACAGCACCTATTCACCTTCAATGCAACATAATAAGTTTCTCTCAACATGAACCCGATGAAGAACGTAGTAAGGTACACGGCAAAGTAGCTTTCTCCAACACAAGTACAAGCAGAAAAGCTTCTTACTATAACATTTAATGATATTAATATTAGAAAGTTGCAATTCAAGCTAAAGAAAATGAGACTGTTTGTGGTATAAATTAGCATTTAAAAAGTGTCATTAGGTTCTAATGTTGTAACGTAACGATTTCCTTCCAACGTTGACATTGAGCTAGCCTTTTGTTTTTAATGCTCGTTAATGATGGACCTTCCAAATAAAATTCATACATGCAAAGAATGTGCTTCGTAAAATACATACTTAGTTTTAATTTTTTACGGAGAAATATATACGTCTATTCCAACTTTCCACCTTTATTATTAGCCAGATGTTTATACTGGCATACTGCATTATCGTAAGTTGGTATAAAATCATTCAAGTATAACTAACTGAAAGTAATAAATTTGAATTATTATAAGCAAATTGGGGAGTAAAAGGATACTATGCATGAATTGTGCCGGGAGGAGTACTTCATGAGTTCATGCTTAATGCATTCATTATATCATAAAAGTTTTTGCATTAAAAGTCGATCGATAATATCGTTGAGATTTAGACTTGTTTTCACCTAACGTACACTATAGAGCTTCCTTGCATACGACAGCAAGCGACAGAGTTTTGCTTATACGTTGTTTGCCAAGCGTGAGTAAATCCCTGGAAGCTCCTGTTCCTTCCTTTCCGTCGGGAGTAGGAGCAAAAAATATTGAAGAAAACGAATAAGGCATTTGATTTTCTGCAGTATGCATAGTTTAGCTTTGTTTGTTTAAACCAATGTATGAGTATTATTGGGTATACATGTGTGTGTACTATATTCCTCATGGGCTGGCTCACTTTCACTTTGCTGGATTCATGCAATAATATGATAATGACGATTCTTATCATCATTGCACACACTATATAGTATCAATGAAGACTAATGTAAACTGAGGCTTATGTAAAATGTAGCATCCAAGCCTTGGATTTCAAGGCGTATTATTTTATGCAAAGCGATGAGATTTCTATTATCCCCCTGTTATTTTCTCGGCTTAGTTATCTCGGATTAAAGATGAGAATTGGGTTTGGTGGAAAGGAAAAAAAATGTATCGACTTCAGATTTGTAATGTGTAATGTATTGGGTTTCTCATATTACACCAGGCAAAGGCACTTAACGTACGTTACATTCTCCCTCTAGTTTTACCTAAAAACCCTCATTTTTGTGAAAACTCCGTTATCGTGAGCTAGTTATACCTGATTTCCGGAAGTTTTCATTTTTGTATCGTAGTTATTGAACTGACATGATCACATGATAAGAATGTGCAAAACTGAAAAGTGTCATATACGTCAAGTAGTATTAAATAATATTTCCGTAGTAGTTGGTTGTATTTTGGTTCTGGCTGTGTGTAGCTCTTTCATCTTTCGTTTGGCTTTACTTAATATATTCCAACGGTGACGGTTGTATTAAAACTGCGTTGCGTTCATTCAAGGATGGTGAAAGTTGATAATATCAAATATGTAACATTGTAAATAAAATGCGTACGCCAATGCTAACAATAAAAAAACTGTCCATGCGTACGTACGTTCGTATGCCGTAGAGCTTTCTCTTATTTCTTCTTCTGTCAGTTGGAGAAATCCCTTTAGTGGTGATAAAGGTTTGTGAAATGGAAGCTGGTTGGTCTTCAATTTCTTGTGCAATAGAAAGTGGTTGCTGCTCCCATCCAGCATAGTATGAGTTTTCCTTGTTCACACTTTCACGCAGAAACATGAATAGCGTTTTTCTAGTAAACCGATGTATGTCCATCTAAATGTCTGAAGACGAAATGTGGCTTGCTTTCTTTTATTTTTGTACTGCTTAGAATTCCGATCACATAAAAATGCTTCTCACGATTCCCTCTAATGTATGAAGTAGTCGATGCTGTAACTCTTTTCAAGTTTTCCTTTAATAGACTCCTCACTTTTCTAACGGCCGTTCACATTTCTATTCTATCTACACATGGCTTTCTTTATGTTCGATTACGAGTATGAAATTTTAACATGCCTTTTTCTGTTACGTACTTCCTTTGATTAAATTCATGCTAAATGTACCTTCTTTTTGTAAATATTTTAGCGCCTCCAAGTGGTGCGATGTCCATCGGACACCTTGTCCCTCACAAACTGTGCTGTCGTCAGCCCCGCAGATTTTCCTGGAAGTGGGTAAGTGAATCAAGTTCCTATAGCTTTAGCTAAACTAAGCGTGATTAAGATATTAAAAATAGTCATTCGTTTGAGGGATCCCTTTAGAATTTGTGTGTAATATATGGATAGCTTCATTTGTTGCTGTTGTATTGGCGAATCGAAAGGAAATGTTGCAGAATAATATGCATAGTACCACATAGTGCACATGTTTTAACATTTTTATCTCAAGTCAAGTCCTTGATCCATAGTCAAATGCTTTTATTTGTATGATGGCGTTGGTTCGTTTTACTTTTCTTGCATGCGCAATTTTGTTATTCATCATTGAATTATGCATTATGAGATTATGTACCTGTTTTCTCTTATAATGAAATAAGAAACATTTCTTCATTTTGAGCACAATGAACAAGCTTTTGCTAGCATTAATGCTGTTTCCGCTGAGGAGGTTATGCCATAAACAAAGCATTTCCGTAGGAAAAATGCTGTTTCTCTTGGGTTTGCTTCAGGTAGCCAACCATGTTGGTTGCAAGCTTCATATCCATGTTGAATAGCCAATGAAATGGGAGATAAGAATCGAGATATATAATTAAGCAGAATAATCAAATGAGCCGGTAAGAAATAGCGAAGCAACAACCGAAAGTAAAAAGTACTAAAGCGAGAGAAAGTAGCGTACAAAGTTTGCACTTATTTTCATGCTCATATTTTCTCTGCTCATTTTAATTTACTTCTCATACAAAAGGCAAAAGAGAGAGAAAGCGCGCATTTTATTGCAAAGAAGAGTAAAAAGCACCCGGAAAATTAGATGAGATGGTGCTATTCCTGTAAGAAGAAATGAAATAATGTATAATTTGATGTTCACTTTCACCACTACTGGTTGTACACGCACACTTTCCCCGAGCTTTCTTTTATAGAAAATGTAAGATGGAAACAAAGAAGGAACAGTAAAGTGACACAACTTACTACCATATAAGCCAGAAAAAGTGCTAAACTCGGCACGATTTAAGGAAAAAATTCTAACAGTCACAGCCACACTTTCCCTAGAGGAAAAGAGAGGAGTGGAATACATTTGTATGGCTACAGTTCCTGCTCTCATTCTTTCGTTCGTAACTACATGTGCGAACGAATTGGGCAATATGAAAGAATCCGTAGTTTTCCTCGTTACTTTTACTTCAGTTTCTTTGGGCTTTTCTTTTCCCTTGCATGTGTATTCATATTATTATTATTCCAGCATTATGAACAAAAAGTGTGTAGGGATAACCTACTGCAGGTTTAATTCAAGAGATGATACATTAGTATTTGAAACTTTTTTGTCTTGTACATTAGTGTTTTTATGACAAGAACATATATGTATACATGTATGCATGCGGGCGACGGCGAGTATCTAGTAGTAATGTGATCTCACTTTTAGGGTACAAGACTTTCCTTCCATGTTCTCCGTTTCCTGTTTGAACGGGGCTGGTATTTTTCGGTTGAAATATAGTGTTGCAGCTACGTCCACTCGTGTTGCAATAACTCTTCGTACATTATGGTTAATTTAGTTGAATTGTGAACAGGGAGCCTTGAATAAAAATAGTGAAACTGAGCTGACTTGTGACTTGGCTAGAGAAAGTAACCTGCTATGAAAACAAGCAAGAATATTACTTGGATTAAATGATACAGTCGTATTTTTTCATCTTGCAGTTTGATCTTTCTCTTAGAAACAACCTAGCCATACTATGTTAGAAATGAGTTGAGCTTTTTCTTTTCTTTCGTTCTTCTGCCTTGGCTGGTTAGCGTTGGTAGAAGCTGTTGAAATTGTTGCTGAACTTGGCGAATTACATGAAAAAGCAGAAGTTGGATGAAAGGTGAGACAACGAAAACGAAACAAACTGCCACCAACAGAACTACTTGCTGTTGTTCAAGTGCCACTAGTTTAGGTACATACAGTAATAGAGTAGCATCTTTCGTATATGCTTTCCCTTCTGAGTTCATTTGACTCGAACGAGCCGTGGCTAGATGTAGGTTGCAGGGCGCGATATATGGCTATGCTACACTAGGAAAGCGATCGAGTTCAATACAACGTTGTTCACTGCCCCACGTCTCATTTTCAGTCAGAAAGAAAGTTTATAGAACTACATATATATTTATAATAAAGTGTACGTAGTACGTACGTAGATAGCAGAATAGAGTGAACTATATTTTACTTATAACTTGGATGTTCCATCGTACAGTGGCATCGGCATCGAAGAAAGATGAGGTTCCTTCCTATTTCTGGTACCCCCAGAGAGACTTTCACTCACAAAAAAATATCTAGCTACAGCTAGGTATTGTGTCATGTATCCTTCCAACAGGGCGCATAAAATAAAATACTATTGTCATTTGGGCGAGGAGAAAGTTTGAATCTTGATTCAAGTTTCAGGTTGCTGAACTGTATGAATACTATGAATAGTACTTTTTTGGGATGAAAGTGAAACCGCATTCATTCCTACTGCTATCCTCTCACATTCAGCTATTGTATGTGTATTGTATTGTACTTTATGCACATTATTTTTTTATCTAGAAGATTATGTGTCATGCCACGAAAGAACAAAAAACAATTTGTGCTAAAGTCCCCAGAATCCTCTTTCGATTTAAATATATGTGCTCCATCTACGTCAGCATTAAATATGTCAGGCATGGGTAATATTTCAAGTCTCCAGGTGTATGATTTCCAGTTTTCACGAGTCTCTTTGGGTAGAAACCGTTTTCTTTCTCTTATTATAATGTACAATGCTATGCTATTGAAACCCGACAAGCGCATTGAGATCAAAGAGATTGTTTAAGATCTATCACAAAATCCCAAACACCCAAACAATGTGTATCCAAATTTGAAATGCAATATGAGGTAAATATGTGTATGTACCATATATACAGACTATTTCAAAGATTTGGATTGTTCTTCTAATCAAAAAAATTAATTCTGTATGAACAGACATTCCTTAATGAATTCTTTATAACTATAATTTAAAATGGGTTACGGATCAATGCTTTGAAGAGCGAATGTTCGTGCACTGCATCGTTTAGAAGCACTCAAGTTTATATTGGTTTACTATTGGTTATACAGCTCACAAATGCACCAATGAACCCTAGAAATCGGCCTTGTAATTTTCTATCAAAAACAACGTTTGCTCGGACAAGACAACTAACGTTTAGGTTCATCCATTATATATTTTGAAAAGTAAAAACAATGCAATGTTATTTTTTCTACTTAGAAGACTTGCAACAAACAAGAGACCAGAAGAAAGTCATACAATAGAAATAGTAGGACTAGTAGGAGGGTATAGAAAGGAAAATCTGAAAGGGGTATGAAGTTATAGTTTGCGTTGGTTGGTCTACGCACACAAATCGAAATAATAAAAGAACTCGAGGGAAAAAATTCTGGTGAAAGTGGTGAAGTGGAAATGGTAGAATCGTGTTTGTTGTACCAGAATCGGAAGGAATCCAGCCAAGCCACTACTATCACTAATATTTATACGTACATGTATGTATTGGAATTCGAGTATATGGTTAAATTGTAAATAGACTATACGTTATCATATCATTAAACAATATAGACAATGTATTTGAGATGTGCATGTATTCAGCTGCCTATACTTCCATTGGGAAGCTCCAATGTTTCAACTTTTTTGTTCTTGTATATTTTTAACCTATATTTTTACTTCTCTCTCCCCGGTTTACTCATACTGTTGCGTGCATGAGTTGAATAGAGTATGTACTATGGAGTATGGACTATATAGACTGAGCAATGCATAGAAGTAACATAACTTTGATATGTATATGAATAAAAATATATCTGCAGTTAATATTTTCAAAGATTAAACCATAGAAAACACAAATTATCCAATTTTTCGGTTATTTAAGTCGCTAATGAAGCAATGAAATATGTCTACTCACTTTTCAGGGATCCACGACATAGACTTCACATACGGCTACGCCCTTCTGGGGCAGCCAGAGACCACTGGTTTGTCTTCACTGTTACCCAGAGTCCCGATGTCAAGCCAGGATGCATTGGACTCAGTCTTACTCAACGGAAGTTTGCTACAGCTTCCATTGGGCAAGACATGGACATCTACCCGTTCGACTTTGATCGAGCAACACAGTGTGTTTCCACGATTTTTTTGGAAGTCGACTTTTTACAAAAGAAACAGTAAGTCATAGTCATATATAACCAAAATGCTAGTACTATCGGTTTATCTATATAAGTTGATAACAACGGAATGAAGAATGCGAATATTTGCTCATGCTGCAATTAACTACTACGAATGCATGCTATTCACCTACAAAAGACAATTTCCACAATGATTCTACAATTTAAATGCTAAACGTGAGCTCATTTCTTTTAGGTCGACAAACGAGCCCTACGACACAGATCTCATGGCAAAGGAATTCGTGAGCCAGTTTGCAGGACAGGCTTTTCAGGGAGGTATGCCTCTTGCCTTCAGTTTCCACGATAAGAAGCTGCTGTCGCTAGTGGTGAAGGATATAGATATAGCAGATATGACACCGCTAAAGGTTGGAGGTGAGCCTAAAATCTCAAAATCAGACCTGGGATTACTTCTACCGGACACAAAAGTTGTGTTCGAGTACGGAGAAGGTTCTACCGTAAAGTTAAAAGGAACATCAATAAATCGTGGGAAAGCGCACACTAGCATCATTAATCCTAGCTGGGATTTCCAGAAAATGGGAATTGGAGGATTAGATAAGGAATTTAATGCAATCTTTAGAAGAGCATTTGCATCCAGAGTGTTCCCACCTGAGATCGTGGAGCAGTTAGGATGCAAGCACGTTAAAGGAATTCTACTATATGGGCCACCTGGTACTGGAAAAACATTAATGGCACGGCAAATTGGAAAAATGCTCAATGCAAAGGACCCGAAAATTGTCAATGGTCCTGAAATTCTGGACAAATATGTCGGCCAGTCAGAGGCAAACGTCAGATTATTGTTTGCTGAAGCAGAAGAAGAAGAAAAAAGACTTGGTCCTAATTCAGGTCTTCATATAATAATCTTTGATGAGATTGATGCCATTTGCAAGCAGAGAGGAACAGTCGGTGGAGGAACTGGTGTGCATGACACTGTGGTCAACCAGCTTTTATCCAAAATTGATGGAGTTGAACAGCTCAATAACATTTTGGTAATTGGAATGACAAACAGACGGGATATGATTGACGAAGCTTTGTTGCGTCCTGGTCGTCTTGAGGTATGTCAAATAATAATGAGTGATGATCACTCAGTGATCTGGATTCACCGTTTACCGTGATATGAAATATAACCTAAAACGTGTTCCGGTTTTTAAAAAATTAGGTTCAAATGGAAATTAGCTTACCAAACGAAATGGGCAGAAGGGAAATCTTGAAGATTCATACCGCATTAATGAAACAGTATGGAAAGGTTAATGACGATGTTTCCCTAGAGGTAAATAAGCCAAGCCTATATCCCTAACCGTCAATCAAGTAAGATTATGATTTCTTTTCTGAACAAATGTTATTGCTATATTTTGAAATTCAATTAGGAATTGGCTGCTCTAACAAAAAATTTTAGTGGAGCTGAAATTGAGGGGTTGGTCAGAGCAGCACAGTCCACTGCCATGAATCGTCTTATCAAGGCGTCCTCAAAGGTAACATAAAGAAATCTGGAGAACATGAAAAATTGTCGAAATGGTACAAGATGAGCATTTTGTACTGAGACCCTAGGAAAATGACTGAGATTTGATGATTTCCCTTGTGTTTCAGGTGGAAGTAGACCCACAAGCAATGGAAAAACTAAAAGTAACTAGATCTGATTTTCTAAATGCTCTGGAGAACGATATAAAGCCTGCTTTTGGAACAAGTGGAGAGCTCCTTCAAATGATGCTCTTGCGTGGAATAATAAATTGGGGCTCTCCTGTGGCTCACGTTCTCGAAGATGGAATGCTTCTCATTCAGCAGGTATTCATGAAAGCACTTTTCTTTTCATTTATTTCTATTCATATTTTTGATGGTTTTGTAATTTTTTTTATAATTTAAAATTGCTAACTAGGCTCGCAGTGCAGAAAGTGGTGGACTGGTTAGCGTTCTTTTGGAGGGTCCTCCTAACGCTGGAAAAACTGCCTTGGCTGCTCAGTTGGCAAAGAATTCAGATTTTCCATTTGTTAAAATATGTAGTCCTGAAGATATGGTTGGATTCTCAGAGTCTTCCAAATGTCTACAAATTCGAAAAGTATGTGTAATACGTGTAATATTAAACAATTGTAAAAATTTATTAGCACAATGTTGAGAAAAAATGATACTAGTGATAAATGTTTGGTTAATTACTTTTAGTTTTTCGATGATGCATACAAATCAACTCTTAGTTGCATCTTAGTAGACAACATTGAGCGTTTGTTGGATTATGGTTCAATCGGTCCTAGATACTCCAATTTGACACTTCAGGCCCTGTTGGTTCTGCTAAAAAAGCAGCCACCAAAGGGAAGGAAACTGCTTATTTTGTGTACATCATCAAGAAAGTAAGTTATTTGGATTGTAAATTGTTGTTGTAGTTGTAGGGTGTATCGATTGTTTCGTTTTGTTTGTACTGTATTAATTAAAACTGATCATTCAATTTGTTTTTCTAACTTATAG
This sequence comes from Orchesella cincta, assembly GCA_001718145.1. Classification (NCBI taxonomy): domain Eukaryota; kingdom Metazoa; phylum Arthropoda; class Collembola; order Entomobryomorpha; family Orchesellidae; genus Orchesella; species Orchesella cincta. The sequence goes on along the minus strand of LJIJ01000230.1, from coordinate 48,984 downwards.
GCAAGTTCTGGAGGAGATGGAAATGTTATCTGCGTTTACTGCAGTACTTCATGTACCAAACTTGAGCAAACCAGAGCATCTTCTGTCAGTTTTGGAAGAGTCTGACGTCTTTACAAAACAGGAAGTCGCTACAATTGCCCGCAATATCGAAGGACGACGGTTAGACATTGAATTAATATTTAATGATGAACAACAGCAGAATGAATTTTTAATCAAATGTTCCCTACGTGAAAGTACTTTTCATTACTCAATTTTAGTGTGTTCATCGGTGTCAAGAAGCTTCTTGCTCTCATCGACTTGCTTCGTCAGACAGAGGGAGACTATCGCGTTGCAAAGTTTTTATCGAAGCTGGAAGAGGAGGAGGCTATCGAAATACGTGGTTAGGATTACTGTAGGCCCCCAACCCCCCCGCCTGGCCTCCCATTCGACAGCACACTGGAATTAGAGACTGGTCCTGTTGGATACGGCTGGCGTGCGGTTTGCGGCTGCCTTCATGATTGCTGGCCGCTAGTTGGTATATTCGTTGGAGGAGGGGTTGGGGGTTTATTCGGTAAGCTACGTAACTGTCATCCTGCTTGCTCAGTTCTCCTTCTGATGAACTGGGTAAATATACATATCTTGATACTGTGTTTGTAGGCATGGCTGTCGGCGTGGCTGTTGGTCTCACACTAGGAATAATTGTTGGTAAGCATAACATGAATATGTCGCAAATTCATTCTCATTCACAGGTTTCAGGTTGAACGCTAAATAATAATATTTCATATTTTAGGGTTAATCGTCGGATTAACATTTGGTATAATATTCGGATTTATTGCGGGTGAAGTGACCAACGGCAAGGCTGATAACGGTCAACCGAAAAAGACCAAGCGAGAGAAGGAAGATGAGGAATGGCTTGCTTGGATTATGGCAGCAAATGCTGCTCAATCACAATCACAGCCCGGCCCTTAAATTAATTCAAGACATTATCGACTCTTTGTCAATATGAATTTATTTTAAACTTTTCGTGGGTTGAAAAATGTAGGAATACTTGGCCGTACGAATAAGTAAACCTTTCATTTTGCAACATCCATGTATTATTGTGTTACAAAAAAAATAGTTATAATATTTCCTAAACCTTGTTTCCTGTTTAAGATTTATATTAACTTTACCATTACACTTTCACGATTTGTGATAATAGTTTTAGAATTTAGTAGCAAATATCTTTTTCAGTATTTTATGCTCTGATTACCAAACATATAGATACTGCAAATGTTGTCAGTTCAGACTCTGTGTCCAGGGTCTGTACTGTTGAATAGATTCATTCAGAATAGGGACACTTATTGATCATATCCATCTACAAACAACGGGGTTTACAACTTTATACTATTATGTAGTCTATTTCAAATACAAACTGCAGTATCCCTATGTTTTCTAATCTGACTTTAAGTAGGAATGTCAGTACATCCATGCGACATAAGGATTGTCAAAAGATTCCAGTTTGTTGAATCTCTGTCCTTTGGATTTTCCATTTTTGGCGTCAAGGCGGGTGCTCATAATATAACGAAAACTTAAAAATATTGTTCCAACGTCCAATTTCCAGCATTAATGTGAACCGAGAGCCGTAAACTCTAAGTCAACATTCCTCGTGTACTTTCCAAAGCTGAGTAAATGATCTTTTTGAGTGTATGTGGTGTGGTTGGTGTTGTAAATACTGGGTATGTATATAGAGTAGAATACAAAAAATCTATTATTCACACATTAGATAGGTCGTGCTGTTGGTTCTATTATTATTATTATATTGTTACAAGTAGTAGAGTAGACAATGTTACCTAAAACGTAACATGTTGAAAAGCGAAGAATTATGTGAATCCTATAAGGAATCAACTGAATTGGTAGTAAATCGAAGACAAAATCAGTAGTCAATATCATTACTCACTAACAAATACAAATCAATCTTAATCAATTAGGTTACCTCAATCAATGTCACTAAAGTAAATGTATGTAGCTCACAAGAATCTGAAGCGTAAATCCATATAAGGATCTTGAATGGTATAGGCAATTTGTTGAATTTCAAAATGCCGAACCTTCATTGAAAACTGCCTGGTGAAAAGAAGTAGTCTAGACTGATAACAAGCAGCATAACATTACATACACGCAGATAGCTGTAATTCGTGAAGCACTTCATACGTCGACTTTAAAAATTATCTATACACCCCGTTTGAACAATTTAGATTGAAAATATCCGTAGAAATTATTTACCGAGCCCTTTGGTCCACATCGTGTATTTCAGATTTCAAAGCGTGTGTTTGTTCACACCATTTAATTCTAAATTATCATATAAATTGTAATAGATGCAATGTTTTTACTCGTGCTGAACAGAAGCTGTACTTTTTGAAACATTCAAAATGGTTATGTACCTATCTAATTATACGAAAATCAGTAACAGCTCTCCGCGAGGCAGAGTTAAAACTGACGATTGGCGGTGCTACATGATGTACATAAAAAGGTAATTGGTAATAATTGACTTTTTGCATTTGAAGCTTCAGAAAATTTTGGCTTCATCTGCGTAATGATAACGAGTATTGAATATGACCGTTTTAACTAGAAAACCTGTACTTTGTAATTCCTAAATGTTAATTGAAATTAAAAATTACTGATAAAGTGTCACAGTATTTTGCAATATACTGTGTTGCTGCAAGTAAGATAAGTTCATGTAAATATCGTGTTAAGCTAAGCTGTATTACTTGATATAGAAGGAATATCATTATTTTTATTGATTCCTTCCTTTCCAATGTAAAAAAAAGTCATATTTTCTGGAGCACAATTCTTTCTTTTGATTGCATTTCTTTCATTCTTTGTCCTAATCTTAGGAACGCTCATTTATGTACCTTGAATGACCTTGATTATCTTAATATTTTTCTGTACATAATATGTTTTGTTTAGTATGGCACGTTTTTGCAGGTTTCTTAATTTGATTATATTAATATTATGTAAATACATACTGCCTAATATAGTAGGTATGCATCAATAACGCGATGGGTACAAACAAATACTTACATGCTTTCTTAATGCATAAAGCTTTACAAGGGAAATGGATAAACGATTTTGATCAATCAATAATCAGTGAGGTAGCTGTACTACTTAACAATTTGGAAAGTATGAATCACCAAAGTTTAACAGAAGAAACTACCAAAAGGCCTCATTCACTAAAGCAAATACTAAACATATTAAACAGCATTATAAAAACCTGTAGTTTTAAATTATTTATTACAGCTAAAGAAAGTTAACAAAACTAAAAAACTACAATATATAAACATGTTAAAAACTACTACTACTATTAATTGTTGTATATTAATTTAATTTGTTCCCAGTTTTGGTTGAAGGCATGATGTATAGATTAGAAAATTTATGATATATGATACTAATTAATATACTACCTGATCACAGACACTGACATTATACGTAGAAAACGTTCGATTGACTCGAATTATTGTTGGCAATCAATGAATAAAAGAAAATCAATAAAGAAATACAACTTCTGTGGTAATAGAAACATTACACTGTACTTGACTAGTGATTCATTCTAATTGCTTAATCAATCACACTGGTACTTACTCTACGAGCTTAAAACCTACATAAAATAGCATCAATCAAGCTGCAATGGATCCTCCGGCGTCCACTGGCTGGATAACGGCGACATTATCCCCTTTCAACATAATACGTCCTATAAATCACAAAATAGTAAAATCTTCAATCATTAACTGCTCAATTTGATTTGGTAACAAATATGTATTACAATCACAATCTGTTTTTACGAACCGACAGGCTTCCGTTTAGTTTCTGTTTTGCGCTTGGACACCTCCTCTGCCTTGTCCAAGACAAGGTTCATAAATTCATCAAATCCAACAACAATACCCTCCACTCGCAAATCATCTCGGTCGTATAGCCAGACAGAGACCTTTGTACGATTTTGAAGATGTCGAAAAATCAGGTTCTATAATACAAACAACAATTGGTCAAAAGGAAAATAATCATTAATTAAGGGCTACTGACAAACTGAAAACGTTTTCAACTTACGATCGGTTGGATCATCACCTTCTGAACCTTGTGCGATGACTGCTTGTACGCCATTGTCAAATGTCGATCTTTAAACTGTAATTTATGCAATAATTTATGCAAACTTATCTTTTACAGTTACGAATACAAAGGCCAACTTGATTCAATTGTTCTACCAAACAAGCAAACATTTGCATCCACTCTCGTAGTGGGAAAAGGGGCATCGTAAGAACTTCGTAAGAACAGCTTCGCTTCGTCGCACTATCCCCACCGCTTTATGCAAATGCACGAAGCCTTTCAGCCAATAAGATTTGAGATTCCGCTTCTATGGGCGTAGGCTAGGCCGTAAAACTCGAAGAAAGAGCGCAAAAGAGCTCAACAGAAACCGATGTAGCAGCACAAATTTGCTCGTAGTTGACGGAAGCAAGACAAAGGTGTTTTCTTAGAGCTTTTTTGAGGTTTCCGTGATATTTTTGTTTTTGTTCCGCTCAAGTGACAACAACAGACTATCTCTTGCTGGGGCTTCCAATTCAATTCGGCTATTGTATTTGGTGTAATTAGTCAAGAAAACTTAAGTGGAGTATTTTTTGTAATTAATTAAAACTACAGGTCCAGTGCATTACGACGTGATAATCTGTCGATAAGATTAGTCAGTTAACAGATAAGGTAGACAAGTTGATTAAATTTGCTTTTTGGAGGTTTGCTTAAGATATACTAAAATGAGGGATTTACTTGACTCGACTCGAGCAGACAAGTCGATTAATGTTTTCCAGTTTTTGCGCTATTAATTCAAGAATTATTGGAGATCATTTTTAAAGAATAAATTATTGATTAAATTATTCAAAGTAGGACTGGATAGTAAGTACGTCGTCGTCCAAGTCCAACTTCTAAACGATATTGACTTTTCAGTAGTAAATACGGGGTTAGGTATACATTTCGAGCATCGAAACAAATGAGCTTAAACGGTACCGAGTTAGATTGTACACGGAGTTAATTATTGATTGTCAATGTTGACTCTTCAGGTTTGAAAATCCAAGTTAGTCAGTAAATTAATTAAATTAATTTGTGCTTTAATGCAGGTTCTAGCATGTCGAATCTCGGACGCGGAAGGGGGCGCGGAAGACCTCCGACATCTCTAATTCAGGAAGGAGATCAGAGGAGTCCGGCAGCTGTTGTCGAAGTAATAAATACTGACTATCTATTGTCTATGCTTATGTGAATGCCTTCTTTGTACGTGTTAATAATAATTATAATGGTAAATTGGTTTGTGAAATAGGCTAACCCGACTGAAGATGTGGCTGCAGTTGTTGTGCCTCCAGTCCCGAGACGCCAGGGTGTTACCATGCAAGACCTGGTGGAAAGATATGCCGATCCTGACCAGCCTGAAGAATTACAGGCTCTTCGTGAGATGGCCATAATGCAGATTGCAAGTCCTGCATCACCGGAAGGGCCAACTCCAAAGGATATGTCGAACAGAGGTAAATTGAAGAAATGTGTCTACGATACTACTAAAAACTCCAAATCAGATCATTAAGACACTAATTATTGTTCGGTATGTTGTTTAGGACGGTTTAGGGGTCGCGGAGTTGTTTCTGCTGTTAATATCCCTGCAATTGATGTTGGAGGAGGGCACGGACAGCCTATTGCTATAGCCACTCCTTCTCGACCTCGCTCACCACCACTTCCCTTGGCGCTCAACTTGATGTCGCTGGATCAAGCGGCAGTGGCGCCGTCGGCCAACGACCACTTAGTACTGGAAGTACGTCAGGGCATTATAGAACAGCGGTCGGTTCAGTAAGTGGCATCTCCGGAGCTCCAGTCCCAGTGGCTCAACCTGAACAACCTCCAGTAGTTGCCCCAGTGGTTCAACCTGAACAGCCTCCAGTAGTTGCCCCAGTGGTCCAACCACAACCAGATGATGCAGAAATAGCTAATCGTGCTGTAGAAACTGCAGTTTCTGTTAAGCCACCCCCTGTAGAACTGCCGATTATCTCCCGAGTTGGAACCAAAGGAGCTAGGTAATCCAGCTATTTATAAGATCAAACTAATTAATGTAATCCATCATGTGCATTAGAAAGTGTATTAATGTTGATTTTCCATGTACAGATTGGATGTCGCTACGAACTACATAAGATTAAAATTAGCCACAGGACGTCCTGGAATTGTTGAATATCACGTCTCCTATTCTGTGCCGATAGAAAGCGTCGCCATACGTCGCAAAGCGTTGAAGCAATTTGAGCACAGACTGGGACTCGTGAAGAGTTTTGACGGAATGATCCTGTTTCTTCCTTACATTTTGGATGATGACGTAAGCGTGCTTAAGTAGTATTTGTCAAATATTATTTGCTTTCGTTTATTCGAACCAGAGAATTTATACATGTTGTAGGTAACAGTTTTGCATGGTGTCCATCCCATTGATGCAAACCTTGAGCTAACTGCTCACGTCACGTTTGTGAAGGTTAAGCCTATGAAGGAAGCAATTCCCTTCTTCAACATTTTGCTCCGCCGCATTATGATTGAACTTGGATTCGTTGAAATAAGGAGGGAATTCTACGATTTAGAACTAGCACAGTTCCTTAAAGCACAGGTGAATCATTCTACTTTGAATTTTCTCTACCCCTGGTCCGTCAGTTTTTTTCCAGTAAACTTATGATTTGTGTATGTGATGATATACAGGTTGGAGATTTGGCCTGGCTTCAACCCGGTTGCGGAAAATCAGGAAGATGGACTCATGATAAACGTTGATGCTTGCAGTCGTGTTCTTCGGATGGATACGGTGTATGATTATTAGTACGTATTGCATAACAATCTTTTTTTCTGATCTATTAAATAGCTAGAAAACAATGTAGTTGTTGAATGTAACTAACTGAATTGCACTATTGTATTTTCTAGCTTGATGGTAAAAGGCGATCCGAAAGGAAAGACGAAATTCAACGAGTTCGTTGTTAACAAGATTGTCATTACAAAGTACAATCATGTGACATACCGGGTTGATGACGTAGCCTGGGACATGACACCTATGACTGAATTCGAACGCAAAGGTCAAACGGTTAGTAAGAAATATGCATTTTTAATTTAATAAATGTCTTCAGAAAAAATTCTAACTGATTGTTTCCATCTCTAGTGCACGTTCGTTGATTACTTGAAACACCACCACAACTACATTGTAAAGGATACAACCCAGCCAATGCTTTTTCAAAGCTGAAACCAAGAAAAAATGACAGACTCACTCAGAGTGACACTACGCAAAGGGTAGCCGCTCTTGTTCCGGAATGCTGTCACATGACCGGTCTCACGGAGGATCAACGAAATAACTTTAAAGTTATGACTGACTTGGCTGGATCCACCCGTCTAACACCACAACAAAGAGTCGAAGGCCTAAAAAGATTCATCGATCGGTTAATGAGTGAGTTGAAGTTTCTTTTTTTTTGTAAAAACCATAATTTGATGATTAGCTTAGCCGCTTTGCTATGAATTTGGAGTTCACAATGCATTTGTTCTTTACATTGTTGCAGAATGCGAGCCAGCTCAGGAGTTGCTCTCCCAATGGAGTTTAGAGATCGTACCTGGAATAATACATGTGGAGGGAAGGAGATGGATGGTCCTGGTTGAGTTTTGGTGACAGGGTGAATTTGCCCAAGGCTGGGCCGGACTTTAGTAGAGAAGCTGGTTTAAGCGTTTATGACCCGGTAATAATGCATAGATAAGTTTTCTATTGTAAACATTCACTCTGCAATCATGCAAAGTAATTAATGAACTCATTTATTTGTCAAATGTTTTTTTAGATCGAGGTCAAGAGATATGCTGTCATCAGCACCCAACGGGATTCGGACAAAGCAAAGCGCTTCATTGAGATGTATCAGCAAGTATCTAAACCTTTGGGGATCAAAATGATGCAGTTAGGGACGCTTGTAACGCTTCGTGGTTTCATGCCACATGATTTCAACAACGCTCTTCGTGGTCTCGACCCAAACACTGTAAGTACATTTAAAGATTCTCTTGTGTCAAGTTTCATTTATTTAGCGTACCATAACCTCTGTAAGAAATATCTTAATCTCTAGCGTATTTGATTTTTTCAGACCCAGTTCGTTGTGATTATAATGCCGATGCAGCGTGATGACGTGTACGCAGCGATAAAGAAGTTTTGTGTTGCGGACTGCCCAATCCCATCTCAATGCATCTTGTCTAAGACCCTTGGCAATGAGAAGCGACTTCGTTCAATCGTTTTGAAAATTGCTTTGCAGATCAATTGCAAATTGGGTGGATCGTTGTGGGCTTTACAGATGCCTTTGGTATGTATGAACAATGTGGAAAAACCATATCAAACTAAATTGCAGGAATATTTAATTAATTTGGTTGCTTCATTTCATCATTCATGTTTCTCTTTATATTTTGTAGAAGGAGCAGGTTATGTTCGTCGGTATTGACGCTGCTCATGACCCTTTAAAGAAGGACCCAAGTACAGTTTGCCTTGTAGCGTCTTTAAACAACGAATGTACAAAGTATTATTCAAAAGCTGCATCCGGTAGAGTGCATCAAGAAATGGCTGAGAGTCTGAGAGGGATGTTGGAGGATGCTATAAATTATTTTCAATCGGTAGAGACTCATGTCACTAGTCCTTTGTATAATTTATTTATGTGTAATATTGTGAATGATTTAGTAATATTTATTTTGTCCTTTGCAGGTACGACATCGAGTACCTGATAGAATTATCGTATTTCGGGATGGTGGCAGTGTGGGAGCAATGGAGCACATTGAGAAAACGGAAATGGAGCAGTTGATGCAGGCACAACAAAAATTGGCTCCCGATGCGTCCTTCACTTTTGCGGTTGTTGCTAAAAGAATCCCTCAGCGTTTCTTTTTAGATCAGGTTCGTAAACTCTATGCAGCAGATCTGTTAAATGATTGTAACAAATATTGTTCAGCGATAGTATTTGCAGTTTAGTGTTGGTTTCTCTTTTATTATGGATTTTGTTGTTGTTGTTTTTAACAGGGAAGAAAAGGATTTGATAATCTTCAACCTGGATCGGTAGTTGATAACACGGTTACCAGACGTCACTACTTTGATTTTTATATGGTATCTCAACAAGTTCGTCAAGTAAGTTCTACATGAGTCCATAAATGTTAATTCTGCATTAACCTTATCGAGTACAGAAGGGTCAGATACAATTACATGATTTGATTTTAGGGGACCGTTAACCCGACTCATTTTATAGTCTTGAATCCAAATGATGCCATCAAGACTGATTTGATCCAAAAGCTGGCCTACGTCACCAGTTTTATGTATTTCAATTGGTCGGGGACCGTTCGAGTTCCTGCAATGGTGCAGGTATAAAAAAAAATGATGCATTTTCCAGAATTTGGTCTATCTAGATAGGGTCACCCGTTAACCGTAAATTGACAATTGACTGTTTTTTTTTCAGTATGCTCACAAGCTCGCAGACTTGTTGAGTCGTCATGTGAAGGCAAAGCGCACGAAACTATCTGCAACACTTTATACTACCTATGAGTTGAAGATGACTACGAACTGATAAAATTGATTCAATTAGATTAGAATTTTAAAACAGATCCGGTGTATTGTTTATGAATTTATATTTAGTGTAGACTGGATTTATATTTGATTACGCAAGGGGCTGTTAGTCTTAGATTACCCGGGGGGTTGAAGATGGAATTATACTAAGTCTCTAAAAGGAGTTGTAGTTGGAACTTTTGTTTATGAATTTGTGACTAAGTGTGTATTATTTGATTACCCGAGGGGTTGAAGTTTGAAGTGTTATTGCGTATATTATCCTTCTTATGAATTTATAACTTGACTAGGGTTTCTTATTATCGTTTTTGTTGACACTTTATTAGATGGAAATTAAAACTAGTAATTAAAAAATAACGATTGATGATCAGTTAGTCAAACTCATTCCGGGGAGGGTTTATTCGTTACAAACATGCATAACTTATGTGCAAGAGGTGATGTAAAAAAGACTGCAAACGAATCGGAGAAAGATAATTCAGATACACATTTGAGTCCGTTTGCTTTCGCTTTCACCAACTTTTTCATTGCTGCAACTACTGAAATTGCTGAATTTTCTCCCTAACTTTCGTTTAAAATTCATAATTAATTCGTTTTTTTTGTTTTTCGCTTTTGTTTTAAATATATTTATTAGTGATAGACTAATGACTTTATGACTACGTAATTAGTCAGTATTTGGATTGATTGGTTAATTACGCGAGGGGCTGTAGTTTTCGTGTGAAGAGTATTAACTATTGCGTATATTCTACGTAGGTTAATTTTTGTTCCTGTTGTTAATTGATTGTCTATTATTGTCAGATAAGTCTAAAAGCTCTTTTCTTGATTGTTAATAAAACCTGTAATTTTATAAAATACTAATTAAAAACCAGGTAGTTTAACTCATTCCACTACGTATTTGACTCTGCATTACGCAAGATTTCTATTTACTATACATTAAAATTAGGATTGTCGTCCCTCTATTAAATGTTACACTGAAAGGGTGCTATTAGTAAATAACATCCTTTCAGTGTAACATTTAATAGAGGCGAACAGTGACAGCGAAGCTACCTGCTCGCTGTAACTGTTCCTCGAATTCTACCTAACTAATTTGGAGGACTGAACCATATTATTATTGCTTTAGATAGGATGACATATTGCGTACACGTCTGTATTGGGGTAGAGTTAAAATTGTTAGACTTTCCAACGAAAATGTGTCATTGAAGTTGTATGTCGCTGAGCATTGAAGTAGCAGTACCTAGCTGTACTTCTGGATTTTTGATCCATTTCACTAGGACTTTTTCTAACGTTAAAACAGGTTAAAATGTTAACGGGCCCTTACTTCAAGCCCTTTGTTGGCATGTTGGACCTTTCCAAGTACAGCTTTGCTTTGCCGTACCGATGGAATCCCAAAACGAGGCAGCTGTACATAACTCAGTCTAAACTAGCAAATTTCCTCTTCTCCCTCGGAGCCTTGGTAAGCGTTTCTTACATTGTGGTATTAGGTCAAGAGTTATTCTTCAATTTTTCGAGGTTGAAACCTGCAACAAGTATGATTTTGATCTTGTGGCTTGTTATCAACGTGTCAGTGTCGATTACCAAACTGGTAATCATCAAGTGGGGCTTTCAACTGAAGGAATTTTTCAATTTGATGATTCAGTTTGAGGATAAGTACTTCGGAAATGAGGACGAGGGTAAATCAGTTTTTATGATTTTAACAAGACATACATTAAACGAAAATTGGAACTAAATCGTAATGATTCCATTCAGGGTCACAGAAAGGCGAAGCAGCAAGTGCGGAAACATCGGTGCTAATTGTTCTTCAGCTAACCTGCGTGACGGTTGCAGCATTTCCTTTAGCGACGACTGGTTATATCTGTCTAAAACCCTGTAGTCGCCCGTTCTTGACCTCCTTCATCCTTCGCTGTGAGAACGAGTCCGAATTAACATGGGGCTTCCAGGTGGCACGTCTTGTTTTAGCAGTTTTGGAGGGCACGTTTTGGTTTCATGTGGTGGGGATGGCTGCATTTATGCTTTGTTTTGTCCTCTTTCTCTCTCTAAAGTGTCTTACCAAGTACCTGGTGGACTTGACCAAAATGTAATTAGCTACAACTTGATATTCAGCATTTAGAAGTACATAATTTTCTTAGAGTTACAATTTTTATGTATATTTGTGTTAGGAATATTTTTGACATCGGACTGCCTCATTATTACTACCGACAATCAACGATTTTCAGACAGATTCAGGTGCTTCACACCGTAATCAATACATTAATGCGTGGGCAGTTTCTGCCCTCTTGTCAGTTCTCTTGGATGGGAATGACAATTTTAGGTCTTTACGCTACAATTAGAATGCATGATAAGATTGGACTACCCCTATACCTCTTATTTCCAATGATTGCTATCGACGGAAATGTTTTCTTTTACGTCTTAATCGGAGCTGCTTCTCAGACATATTCTCAGTCCTATCATTTGCTTCGCAACGTATGGAGGGTTCGAAAACCAGGACGGTATGCAAAATGGTTTTTGACATTTCGTCGCTCGTGTCCGCTTCTGAAAACTCATGTGAGTAATGTCGCCTTTTTGGATAAAATGACGCCTCTAATATTGATCCACTTTTGTCTGGCACAAACTACAAGTCTCATTCTCATCCAGACTTGAGAAAACGTGTACAAACAAATAGTAATATGATAGATAATTAAGTGAGAACACTTATCGCCACACAGTTCATAACAAAGTATAATTTATTGTAGTACAGAGACATACATACTTTTTTTTTGAAATACACAGCATGAATTATTAAAAGATCATAAAACCAACAGCCCTACGATACATACATAAATCACACAAACCTATATTGGATAACAGTCCTTTCAGAAATTATGAGAACCATATAGTAAGTTTCTTTTGCAATACAATACTAAACGGGTCATTTAAAAAAGACTATATAATAAATTTAAACCGGGAATAAATGCAAGTATTTACATGAGAACTGATAACCCCTGTAAAGAAAACTGAAATAATAATTTACAAAAACAAGATTTCTAACTGCTATAACCAATGATGTTAACACTCAAATTTTAAGGAATAATCTAAGGCAGTTGTAAAAATTTTATATGCACCTAGTTCTTTATATATAAGAATTTTCAATGATTCCATTTTGTTTTAAAACAGGTAGAAAACAACATGTACGCACACCTATAAAATTTTCCCCCAGAGAGTTGATTAATTAGATTGAACAAATGATGAATACAGTTGTTGATAGTTGAAACATGATGATAATCAGATATAATTTAAGGATAAGTTGGAATACACAATTTAGGCAGCGCATGCTGGTGCAGGGTCAACTGTAGCATAAGACATGTAACAAGCCTTGGAATATCCAATTGCAGCAGTACAAACTGCTTGTTCTTCAGTGTATCCTGAGTGTTGGGACAATTTTTCACAAACGTTTCTGAATGGGGTTGGATCTACAACTCCGTAGCATGGCCTTAAGTAGACAAAAAATGGACATTTAAATTAAGATTCGCAAAAATTATTGTTTTAAAACAAACCGGATGAGTTATTATTAAAGTACCTCAAAGATGACCGTCTGCTGTCAAGAATTGCACTACATTTCTCTTGTGCAGAAGAAGTAGCATGAATCATGGTGGTGATGATCATGGGTTCTTGGCATTGTTTGTTCAGTTTCCAGCTTGAAACAAATTCCCCAACGGATAGAGAAATCTAAAATTCAAAAGTTGACGTGTAAAATAAAATTGGACTTCACTAAGGGTCTTGATAATTTCAGTGTCAATAATTACTATGAATGAATTGTACTTACATCGCCATTTGGTTTACGAAGATCATCAAAACGTTCCTGGTTCAATGTTCCGAGCAAACCTAAAACTTTGCCGTGATAGAATCCATCGACCTTGACTGCGCAAACATCCTGAGTGACAGAACAGCCAACGACAGCCCCCTTGTCTCCGCGCACAACGATCCAATCCCCAAGACGTTCAATCAAGAAAGAGCCAGCTTCTTTGGGACCATCAATGGTTACAGCTTGTCCATTAACCACAACCTAATTAGCAATTTAGAGCCAAACAAATTAGCATTTTTAAACTAATCTAATTTGCATGTACAAACACTATTCCAAGTTTCCTATATTATGTTCTGAATCTGACGAGTGGTCATAGTATGGCCGCCATACTTACCGAATGGTCAGGCTTCAAAGCAACAGTATCTTGTCCGTCAGTAACAATAATAGATTTCTGAGAAACATCTCCTTGTCTATCATAATCTACCACAGCGGAGAAGTTTCCATCGTCAAAGTCGGCAGCAAGGAGATATTGACAGTCTCCTTCAAAGTCAAAGAATCGTCCGTCGAATGTCTTGTAATGTTTGGATCCAATTAACAGACCATAACCTGCAAAATTGCACATTTAAAATTAATGACGCTTCCAGAAAATACACCTAAATGTGTGACAATTATTGCACAAGAGAAAATTTATATATTAACATACCCTTGAATGGTGGGAAGATTTCGTTAATAGCAGCTCCACTCTTGAGTTGATTAAACAATTCTCTGATACCGTAGGAGTATGCAGGTACTCTGAGTGTAATCTTTGGACCACTGGGAATAGCGAATAATTTGGTGAAATCTGCCAAACTCTTGAGGGACACTGGCAGTGGGATCTAGAAAAGAAACGATAATATTATTATAATACATGCTTCATTAACTAATAATTACCTAAACCTTTAAAAGTTCAACCATTTACCTTTGCACGGAAGATGCCTTTGCTTGGATCAAGTGTGAAAACGTCCTTAAGGGCCCTCTGGATTGTAGCTACCAACTTGTCATAAACGTTGCGGAGAGCTTCTGCGTCATTGACCGGAGCCTTACTCGCCTTCTTTTGAATGTAGTCAACAAGAGCTTCAACAAACTCCTGGAACTCCCTTTGAGGCACAGCACTTAAAACGTAGTTCTTAATCGCTTCAAGTTGCTCCTTGCTATCTTGCACAAACTCTGTCAAAAGTCCTTGAAGGCGGTTGGTCAGCTCCGATAACAGGGCGACAACAGTTCGGTTAGCCAATAGGCGATCAGCCACGGATCGGAGGGCAGAGTAGACCTTGGCCAATTTTTCAGAAGCAGTTTTAACAAACTCTGTTAAAACTTGGGTTAGTCCTGCAATAAATTAAACAATTGCTTGTAAACCCACAAAATAATTTATGAATGCTAAACATTATTATTATTATTATTATGGGAAAAAGTGTTACCTTCAGTGTGGTCAATGATCCAGTTCCATACATCAGCGAATGGTGGGAGAGAGCCGGATAAGCGCTGGATGGTATCATCAGCAATTTCACAAGAGAGCTTTGAGACTCTCCAAAACGCTTCAATTCCTTTGTTCAAAAGGACCCTCAAGGACTCTGCGTATTCTGGGAAGCGTTCTAAAAGTTCTTGGTACTTCTCAGGCAGTACCTTGAGGGATTCCTTAAGTCCGGATACATAGCTGAATGCAATACGTTTGGCCGTCTTAGCGAGCTCAATAAGAACTCTTGAAAAGTGTTTGATCATGCGGTCCAAAGTGGTCAATCGATCCAAGATAAGTTTCGTATCTGGATTCTGTTGAAGTTCTTGCTTGAGTTCAGTCAACTGTCCACGAGCAGAGGTTACTACAACTTGAAGATCTGGAGCAGCAGCACGAATATTGGATGAGACGTGTTTAGCTTCCTTGATGACCTCTTCGACAGCCTTGGAGAGTAACTCGATAAGCCTTTCCCTATGTCTTTGACCACGTTCTTGGACTCTCGTCTGGAATTTTTTAAAAAAAAACTCTGTTAAAACAAACTTTCACAAAATAAAAATAAAGTTTAAAAATGTATTACTAACCAATACGGTACGAGCGTTTTCCTTATTCCAGTCTGATTTCACTGAAAGAATCCGGGATCCATTCAAGGCAAGAGTAACATCTCCGAGAACACGACGACCACTGGCTTCATTATCATAAATTCCAGCAGATAATTCATCATCGCTCTTGAATCCCAAGAAAGCTTCAACGTATTGTTCTGGTGCGCTTGCAGATGTGTAAGCCTTCAATTGGAGACTACGTGGGCTAACAGTGTTGGCAATAGCACGGATGATGCGAGTATCTTCCATTCCTGGAGCGTGGATCTCATACTTGATCTCACAGCCAGTTGAGCTATGTTGGTAAGAACTGATGAATGAGACGAGTTTGGTGTCTGGTCCGTCGATCTACATTAATCAATCATATTAGTTTAAAATGAGAATTCAATCCCCTTTAATTGAAAGTGCAATAATAATAAAGTCAACCAATTCAGCTTGATATCTGCTTACCTCGAAATTAAATCGTTGTCCGGTAATTCCTAAAAGCACCTGAGAAGACTTCACTTGACCCTCTCTGTTTTCATAGGTGAGAACGTTTTGGTAGCTCAATTCACGTCCAGCATATTTGAGTTCTCCCTTAGCTGCCACATTAATGTGAAGTCCCTAATAGAAAGTCAAAAAGTCTTTATTACTTGAAAAACAACAACTTGTGTTTAACCTATTACAAATAGAGATAATTAGTACCTTTGAAATCACGGAGAAGACGCTGTTATAAGCACCACCCTCAGGTACGGATTGGCGAGTGACACTGTAGGTGCTCACGAGCTCGTTATCGCCATCCCTGAACACATCCAAAACGGTTTCCAACTCCAAGATTGTGACATCACCAGCGAAAGCATAGCGGGTCTTAACTTTAAGATCCTACGAAAACAAATCATTCATTACTTGATATTGGTATTATTACATGACTCGAATAAGTTATTGATATTGCAACTATGTTACCTTGCTGAGGTCAGGATGTTTCAAGACAAGTTCAATTTGACGACTGCGTGCATTATCGGTTGTTCTCAGAGGGGCAGAGCTGCTCAACACCAAACTGATTTTTCTGTTGGCATTCTTGGTTTTGTCAATGTAAAATGCTAACTCAGCATCATAAGCTCCAGAGCTCTGTTTGTTGGAGGTGGCAACAAGCGCAATGACGCGGGCTGGAAGTAAGATTTCTCCTCCAATCTCACTCTCAGTTGGGTTACGGTACAGCCTGTATCCAATCTGCTCTTGCTTTTCTGAGTTGATGATAAGCTTAGCAATGTGTTCAAACTGTCGGGAAGTTGAGTCTAGCCTGGTTTGAAGAACGATGCCGTTGGTCTCCTTGCTGTTTCCAGTAACCTGTTCTGACACGACTCGGAGTTCATAGTCCAAGTTTCCGTCGCTGTGAGTGTGTTTCAAGTGGACATCACCAACCTTACAGTCGTTATCTCCACTCTTGCACAAGGAAAGTTGGAGTCGGTTCTCTTTGTTGGATCGCTTGGCCAAAACGTTGAGTTTCATGGGTTCGCCTCCAGCTGTGGTGATCTCGACGTTGGCACGGATGCGACGTCCTTCCTCTCCATTGTCGCGTTGCCTGTCCAAAGTGGTATCTTCCAAACGGAACTTGCCAGAAACATCCAAAGGCTTTCCTACAGCTTGACCTTCAACTTTCAGGGTGCCGTCGTAGCTTCTCTCATAATTGGACTCGTCCTTGGTTCCATAAGTAAGTCTGTAAACGAAGAGACACTTTTTAATAAATTTCCATAATATTTGACATAATTTAAAATTCAAAATGCTATAACTCTTACCCAATAGCCAATTGTTTCTTGTTATTTCCATCAACTTCAATATCAAGTCCGTGTCGTCCATCGGTAAGGGATTTGGAGACTCTAACCTTGAACTTGTTAGCTTGCAAAGCAGGACTGTCCAAAGAAAGCTCACCTTCCACTGATCCATCTCGCTTGGTCAACGTTCCCTTTGAGTTCAAGTAGTTTCCACCTGTACCCCACCTTGCGTTTGCCTCAACATTCCATTTTCCAGCTTCTGCTTCGTTAAACAACAAAAAGAGTTTCCTCGTAGGCTCATCTCCAGCAGCTACAAGAACATCAATGGACTTTCTTTGTGGTGAGACTTCTAATTTGTTTGTGATTCTAAGACGGTCCTCTCCATCACTTCTTGCCAAGAGTTCAGAATCATGGGTTCCATCTGCGTTTCTCTTGTTGGCCAACTTGATCTCGAAAGTGTTGAGACCTTGAACCAATCCAGTTTCTCCAGTTAGGTGTACTTCAATGTTGGGCAGTTGATGTTCAACATCAAGATTCAATTTGGATACGGCTCCCTTTACTTCAGAGGTGAGTTTAGCACGAAGGTGGCGGCGATCAAGCTTTCCTTCAGCGGAAATAGTGACAACTTGCTGTCCCTCAGAGATTAAGTTATAGTTGTACTTGGCTTCATTCTCTAACACGCTCAGGAGAACGCTTGAAGAGTATGGGGAACCACCATTAAGGGTCAATGAGGTTTGATGAGAGACTTCAAAGTTTTTCAATGAGTTGTACAAATATGCAGCAGACAATTCTCCCTCAAGAGACTGAATCCTGTCGATTGGAGTGGTGACTGAGTATTTAATTCCAACAGTGCGCTTTGGTGACCAAGAGTCATAATCGATGGTTGCGTCTACGCTTCCTCTGACTGGGCCTTCAGGTCCCCTCTTGGCATCACCTTTAATTGCAACGCGTCCCTTCTTGACATCAGTTTTCAGAGAAAGGGCAATTGGCTCTTGGAGGACGGATCCTTGGGCGGTTAAGCTACCAGCGTAAGAGCGGTAGTTTCCTGGAAGGGTTGAGCTGGCTTCTCCACGAATATCAATGTCTTTCTGGCCCCTGTAGTTGGCCTTGAGGTCAGCCTTGATGTCAAATGTGCATTCTTGCTGGTCAAGCTTTGAGGCATGAACTCCGACTTCGAGTTCAGAAGGTTGAGCATCAGGCAGAGTAACCTTGAGGTTGACCCTTCCGGCACGAGTGCTGAGTTTGTTTTCCAAATCAACCTTGGAGGCCAAATTGTAAGCTTTTCCAGATGGGGAAACGTAGTCTACTTCCGCAGAGCTTTCACCATTAAGAATATCTCGACTGACAGCGCTCCTGATGTTGATTCTTGAGGTTTTTCCAACAACAGTTATGTCATTCCTAAAAAATGAGCAAAATAAAAGATTATTGTAAAACGTTCCAGTTTTTTCAAAGCTTCACTAAGCTCAATAGATACAAATAGGTTACATACTTGGAGTCAATGCGCAAGTCAGAAATGGAAAGGGTTGTGAGACTCTTTACAGTAATGGCTTTGGTGGGATCACGTTCCGCATCCCATTTCAAGTCTGCCTTCAAGTCGTAGGTCTCGCCGTTCCTTTGTACCTTGGAGGTACCAGCAATTTTCCGTCCAGACTTGAGCAACAAAGCGTCCAGGAGATCCGGCAACTTTGTTGATTTTGTGATCGGTTTGCAAGTCCAAGAAGCTCTTGCCTTGGGCATCCAATTTCAAGAGGGCTCCATATCTGTCTTTCTTAGCTCCAACGGTTGCCTTCAACCTGTATCAAGCCGAATGTTATAAATTCATGATAAGTATCAGTTTTTCGAAGAGTAGTAGTGTTTTAGGATAAAACTATTTGAGTCAAATAGTTTGACGTACGTGACAGGGTGCTCAAAAAGGTCGGATTTGACAACGGTAGCCAGATCAGACATGAATTCAGCATTTTCATATTTGAACTTGACATCAGTATCAGCTTCATAGTAAAATCCAGGTGTGACGGAAATGCGACTGACATACTTTCTCTTGTGGTCATCAACCTTGGTGGCGATCTCAGAGACTTCATAAGTTTTCTCACCCAAAACGAGCTGTTACAGGGTAGGGAGGGTAATAATTAGTTTCATAAAAAAAATACCGAAATAACTCGACTCAGAAACATGTAATTGAGCAACTTACATTTCCAAGAACTTTGTAATTGGACAAACCGGCACCACTTGATTCAAAAGAGGCCTTTGCTTTCAAATTGTTTCCAGCATTCAGTTCCAATTCAGCGTGACGCTCTTGTCCAGGAACACTCTTGGCTTCAGCCTCAGCGTGGAAATCAATATTGTAGGCAGGGTGTTTAACTAGAAACAATTTCATGCATATTAGCAAATCAATGATACTTTCAGTATGTGGAATAATGTGACACAATGGATTGGAATATTACTTGTAAGTTCGCTCTCAACATCGAATTCCCTTGCAGACTTAATTTCAATCTCAGACTCTTGACGAATGACGACCTTGGGCTCAGTCAGGCCACGAGTGTAATCAAGTTTGTGTTCAATCTTGTTTTCTCCACGCTTGAGGTGCCAGTCCAAGTCAAAGTTCAAGAATTCACGACGAGATGATCGTGTAACGAGCTTCAAAACATTTTCTCCGGTAGCAGGTGATCCTCCATGAGCTTCAACACTTAAAGTATGCTGAGCAGTTTGACCATATTTGGAGTCAAGCTTGAAGTCAGCGACCTTTCCTTGGCGTTTGTAAGATCCTTCAAGGAGAACCTTTCCAAGAGCTTCAGATGCAAATTCCAAGTCTTTGTACTCGATATCAACATTGTCAGCTTCATTTTGGTTGATAAGCAGGGATCCTACATGAAGTAAAATGTGTTTTTTACATAAAGTCTCAAGTCTCCCCAATTCCAATTACATTATTTTTTTCTCATTCGACTTACCCTTTACACTTCCTCTGACGGAACGGAATGGACCACCAGTTCTCAGATTCACGTTAAGCTGCTGTCCTGGAACACGGGTAATCTCTCCTTGCAAGAGTTTCACAGGGTTGCCTTGTGGTAATTGGTATTGGATAACAGGAGTGAGTTTGTATCCAGCTCCTTCCACAGTTTTTCTTACTTCCGCAGTTCCCGTGTATGCTTCACCATCAATGGCGACTTTCAATTCCACTCCCTTCAACTCTTCAGTCAGAGATCGTTTGTCTGAAAATGCCAAAATAATTAAGTTATTTTTTAGATGTAAATGAAATAATTCTCAAATGGTTCAAAAGAATTTTGAAAGATATATAAACGTACAGTTAACTTCAATGTTGTTCAATGGAGATTCAATTTTCAGGGAATATTGTGGAGTTGCTGAGGAAGGTCCAACAGCACGTGCTTGAGCTTGAACCTTGCGGTTGGTTCTGGATCCAGGAGTGTCCAGGACAAAGTCAAGGCCGTATGTCTCTTGATTTTTGATGGACTCAACCTTAACATAGTATCCTTCCATGGTTGGCTCAACTTTCTCAATGAAGAGGGAAACGACACTTGGGCCATTAAGGAAAAAGAGAGGTGCAGAGGAGGAAGACTGTGGAATCTTGACATCTGCGCAAACCTTCAAGCCAATTAGTTTGGTGATGTAGGTGGAAGTTGTGCATTGATTGTCAATAATCGATCTATAAAGTATAATTCGCAGAATGGTGAATGTTATTAAATTAATTATTCAAAATGAAATTTAATGGAGATAAAAAGACTATATATGAATATATAAATATATGAGTCTTACTTTAAGGCAACTTTAGTTTTCAAGGGAGTCTTCTTCTCAAGTTGGTCCATGGCTTGCTCAACCCAATAAATGTCGCTGCGAATATCAAAAACTTGAATCCTTTCTTGTGGGATGTTAGCCCTGAGTTCGAACTTGCCATCTTCACGCACAACCTTGAGATCAATGCCAGCTGCAGAGTGGATCTTTCCTTCAATCTGGAGACCTGATTCGATGGGACCAGTTCCAAGGACCATCTTAGCCTTTACAACTGTGGCAGAGCTGGGCATGATTTTGGCACGCATATCACCATTGTTTCCACGAAGGAGGGAGACAACATCCAAATTTCCTTGGATTTGGAGGGAGAGTACACTAGTACCTTCAGTTTGTACTGTGAGTGGAAGTCCAGAGGAGGTGGGGAGAATGATTTCATCATCCATAAACATAAAGGGCTCAGTGAGATCTACTTTCTGATCTTTGACACCTTCAGCAAGCTTCTCGAGGGCGCGGGTGATGCGAGCTCCAAGGGGCTGATGTTCGAATCCATCTTGGGAGAAGCCTTCAACGAGGATAGATGTTCCGAGAACACGAACGTAGACATCTCCATTGCCAATATCATCAGTTCTTTCATGAATGTCAACTTCACTCCTGAGAGCATCAATCTCGTTTTGACTGACACGGTCAGCAACATCTCGCCTGAAGCGACCAGAAATACCAGCCTTAAGTTTGTTGAGCTTGTCAGCGCTTTCTCGTACAATGTCATCAAGCGTAATGTCACGGAGGGCACCAGAAGGACCCAAAAGGCGTTCAAGAACGTGCTCAAAATTTTGGATATCAATACCGAACTGAAATATGAAGAAAATGTGCTTCAGAATGTTGTACGTTCTACTAACCATAATCAAATGATTAATACGAACAATAAATTACCTCAACAAGATTGTAGGAACGTCCAAAGGCATCGACGGTAAGGTTAGAACTAAAGGTACGGGGAATGTAAGAATCTTGGGAATATATAACGTTGGAATCCACAGAGACACCAGAGTTCATTAGGGCAGGATCAAAGGCTGAGATCTCAAAGTTTCTGGAATATTTTCTGAGGTCGGATGGGAATTCGCGGAGTTTGATAAGATTGAACACTTTCCTCAGTGCTATTTTTCCTGGACTAGAGCTCTCAATCAAGTTGCGTACGTGGGAGACGACAAATGCTCCAACTATATAACAATATTATTATAAATTGTAATTGAAGATTTATTTGTTTTGAAAACATTTCTTTAAAAACTTACCTTGGTTGGATTCATCGTCATTGTTAATAATGGCTTGTACCACAGGGACATCTTCGGGGTCCAAGCATTTGCTCAATGTGAGGTAAGCTTGGATCCTAACTTGGGAAGATTCTTTCAATGTGGAGAAAATTTTGGAAGCCTTCTTCTTCAAGGTTTCTTGGCAAGAGTCACGACGGAATGCATCCAAAGCTCTAACCTTCAGTCTCTGGTTTGTACTGGAATCCTCAAGCAGGTTTACGATTGCGGTGACAGGCTGGAGTAAGGCTATCCACGTTTCCAAGTGCTTGAAGTGCAACAACGACCTTCTCAATGTCTTCATGCGTAGTTGCAGATCTGACATGTTGGGCAATCTTGTCCACCAAAGAGTGATATTGGTCATTAGATCCACAGTTGGGATTGGTCAAGCGACAATACTGATGAGCGAGTCCAGACGCAGCCAAAAGATAGTCGGGTTCAGCTTCGCTTCCTGAAACGAGTTGCTCCACAGCTTCCAACGCGATTGGTCCTGGTTGGGCAGCGAAAGCAGTGTAGGCAATAAAAATGTCCTTGGTACTCTCCTCCGCTTGACCAGCAGCAAGAACTTCGGAGAGGAAGGCAATTGGCCCATCTCCAGCGGACATTCCATTGGCATCCAAGTAAAGCTTTCCAAGTCGCTCAACAGCGCTCTGGCAAACTTGGCCGGAGGTGATTTTTTGGTAGATGAGCTTCAAGTCGTCCTTGCGTGCGTACTTGACAGCTTTGCGGAGTTGAAGGAAGAGGCCAGGGACCTTGAGTGAAACAGTTCCGGATTCAATTTCCTTGCAGACTTTGTTCAACAAGTCAACTGCGTTGGAAGCAGAAGCCTTTTGTCTTTGGGAATCATCATGTTCAGCAAAATCGTAGAGAAGACATGAGCGGCTGTTGGTTTCTTTTCCCTTAACAATGCTTGGTTGAACATTAGCTAAAGTGAGGGAGGACTTGATGTCAGTGCGGACTCCAGTAGATTGAACAACGTCGAGGGAGTGACCTTCGTTACATTCCACGTTTTGAATGATACCCTTTCCAAGTTCTTGGACACAGGTGAGAACAGAGTTGAACAAGGGGATGGAGTGGTATTGCTATAAAGAAGAGAAAAGTTTCATTTCTCCGATTCTTTTGATTACCAACCAAAACAGCATAAACTTTCATCATAATGCATACTTACAGATGGGGCAGTGTAAGGTACGCCATAAACATTAGCCATTCCACCATCTCTGTTTGTGCAACTAGATAAATCCTTTGTCTTTGTGTATTTGTTTCCATCAACGGAATAAATTGTTTTGCATTTTCCATTAACGTCAGTCTAAAAAAAATGTCAGGTTAAAATCATTGTTTCGTTCGTTTTTGAGCACGAAAAGTTATCACTTGTCTTGACTTATCATTGTGTACCTCAATCGTCTCAGTATCTCCAATAAGAGCTCTATTTCCCAGCATGGAAACAATAGCCCTTTTAATGTTAGCTGACCAAGTTGGATCATTTTCAGAGACACAGACGCTGTCAACTACTCCATCAGTATAGGCAAAGCGGATAGATGACCCTACAATATCATTTACTCTACTGATTGCCTATAAAAAAACAAGTAATATAGGTATGATCACCGATGCTATAACATGTTCATGTAATAGATAAGTAACCCGATTCGTTCATAAGAAGCAAACTTGCATCATGATCATGAACATTTTTTTATAATGGGGATATTTATAGAAAAGTAGATAAGACCCAGCAGGACTCAGTCAGACATACCTGCCCGTTAGAGCTTGTGATAGCAATTTGTTGAATAGTGAGCACCAAGTCACAGGCTGACTGGGCGGCCAATGCGGCTTGACCCTTAACCTTGATTCTACTGTTTTCATCTGTTGAGCCGACTAGCTGAGTTACGACTTCGGTGTCAAAATTATAGATGTATGACTTGCCCTCTTCATACTTTAATACAGATTGTCTTCCTGTAATTCATGTAAAAAGGTACACCTCAAATTAATCATTTAACAAGGTATTGAGCATACGAGGGGTCATCATCAAATTTATGACGATATAGTTGTACGTATATATACACCCGTCATTGTCCAAATTTCATAAGACTCCTTTTTATTTTTAAGTTTTGTAATCAATCAGTCGCACAGACATGCATGTATAGAAAATGCTTAAGGTTATTTCACCAGATGAGAACGTTATGTGTCAGGTTAAATATCATATATATCTCTCATCGGTGAAAATAAATTAAATAAGATACGTCAACATCAACTGTAAACCCGTTTGTTCCCCCAGAGCAGTTATGTTATTGAGCAAACCTGAAATGAATACCCGGTCTGTTCAGTCAGATACTGGCTGGGTTTCAGACACCCATCTGAGCTCAGCTACAGCTCATTGGCGTCATTTATTTAACCTTAAAACTCCTTGGTTAAAATGAATCGTTCATTCCGCCCAGTTATCTGGTTATCAAAGACTGGCAGTCAGAGTTAGTGACTTATGTCATATTATCTGTGGTGGTTGGGTTTGCTACTCTCCCTGTTCTTCAAGATGAAGATGAAAAAGACTACCTGAATCTGTGTGACGGTTTGTATTAAGCTGCTCTATGAGTTAGCGTGCTTCAAATTGATATATGAAATCGTATGGAAAGTTTGGAATATGAGTTACTTCTTTCATCTGACAAGGTCATGGAACCTTAATCATCGTCGGTTGGTACTTTAAAAGTTTACTGAGAAATTTGCACGAACATGTCTTGCAAAAAATTGCACAAAGCGTATCACGTTTTATGCATGGAACATCTTATAAGAAAAAATTAGATGGTTGATGGCAGAGTATGAGTACTCGATAACCTCTAATACAAGGTCATACATAATATTCCAGAAAGCGAGATATAGAAACTCGCTTATCGATAGCCTACAACTGCCAGCTTGAAGTTTTTTTTAAAAATCTGCGACGCATTTTTATAACTATAAATTTTAACCCGCGACGCATTTTACAAAAACAGAAATTACCGATTTCAGCGTCTGAATTGAAACCTTTTTTTGAGGCACGCAAAATAAACATTTATAAAGATTTAACTTCAGATTCATTAGGAAAACAAAAGTCAGTATCTTGCATTATTAACATAGAAAGGAGCACAAAGAAATTCCTCTTCCAATGTAAACTTGGACTTTGATTATTTACACCAAACTTACCTTGTCACTTGATCTTTGTTACAATGGTTGATTGAATTTGTTGACGACTTTTTTTCAAGAATCAATAAATAAAATGGTTCATGCGCGTCATATTATTGTGGATGAAACGAGATGATGAAGTCAGCAAGATAATTATTGTTTTAACATGAAAAGGAGTCTTTAAAGAAGTTTAATTTCATTCTTTTAAGCAGAGAATAAGACGCACTTCACAGCAAATCTCAAAGGTGTGATCAAAACAAGTTAAACCCATGATGAATACGAAGGAGTGACTAATATTGTCATTATGTCATTGTCATATCTTAAAACACAAAAATAGACTTATCTTGACTAAGTTATCGTTTGACGTTATGGAAAGAATGTAAACTCATCATGCAAACACGAATACGATGCCTCCTACCAAAAAATAATGTATAAAAACACTAAATTTTAAACTAAATTCCTTTGAAATTTTAACAGAAGAGAAAACTAGAAAAAATTTAAAAGAATCATGCTATGGACTGTTGTCTGTTATTGTATAGATAATACACTTGATAAACGGAACGAGAAAAAAAAAACGAACTTACTCTCACTGCATACTGGAGCACAGGTTTGCCTCGTAGCTGGAGCTGTAATGAACAACCATGAATGTTATCAGACTTTATAGACAAAAGTTTTTAAAAACCAGCAGGAAACTTAACAAGACAATCAGATACATTAAATGTTTTGTGACATACCTGAGAAAATTACCGGGCATACCGCTACCGCGATAAAAGCGTATATGACGGCTACCAATGTCCTGGAAGCCATCTTGAATGTCCTCCAGAAATTATAACCGGGAGTGAAAGAAATATATCACTTCAACAGACGATAATGATGACGTCGCTTTCTGTCAACCGAAATAGAAAATTCTTATCATCACATGAACGGAAAATATATTTTACGATTTCACACTAAATTCACATGCACAAAATTCCAACGCACTAACTTGACTGTAAAACTAGTTATCGGGGCTACCTGAAAAACTCTAAACCTCTCCAGACGTTTGGAACAGTAAATCTGCCAGAGACGACTAGAAACTGACTGGCGTAGTAAGAATGACAGGGAGTCTGATTTTAAGCAAATTGCATTTTTAATAAAAATACATAAGCTGGATAGTTATATAGTACTCGACTTAATAGCAATGAATCGATCAACATTCATGTAATTAATGCCTTCATGAACTTTTTGACACGCTTAACATTTATAAGACGTTCCTGTATCATGACTGTGTATTAATGAAATACAAACGTCTACTCTATCTATCTACACTCTACATGGAATGTATGTCTGGAAGTAAACTGCTGAGCAAATGGGAAGTTTGAAGAAAAATTCCATTGCAAAAATGTACAATTTGTTTTTGGGGAATAATCGGAATAAAAATGGAAACAGTCTTTTTACGCCTCGGACAATGTGACAGGCAATTATTATTAAGTGTTGAACCTGTGAGTCTTTCTCAGGCTGTGTTGTTGTTATAAACTTTGAACTTGTTGTCAGAAAAAGTTTTTCCAAAAATATCAATAACACAAAAATTGTCAATAAACGCAACTCAACTTATAACTATTAAATAGCCCCGAAAACTTTACTAAAAACCTTTTTAACAGTGAAACTCCGAAGAGTCTACTACAACTAGTCGTGGTCAAATAGCATTACTTTCAATATACAGGAAGAAACTGCTAAAATGAATATTCCCATTTTATCTTGTGCTATACCACTTATAAACTCATTTAACAAAATCTTTACCGACCTGAGCAGCACCGTTGAGTTTGCTGTTGCAAGCAAAAGACGTTGATTGCTGCGTTTGCCTTTTCTTTCCGTATACTTATAGCTTTTTCATTCTTTTCTATATAGCAAGTGTTGTGATCATTAGTAAAAAAGAAATCATGTAATTGATTTGCTCTTTGCACTCATAAAAATCTCTTTATCCATTAGGGATATTGATTAGAACGCTATTAAGATCCACATCTTTCTTTCCTTTGCAGAGATGACAGTTCAAGATGAAATCAACATGTTATGCATTGCAGTGCATGGGAGATGCATGTAATATGCTTTTCTTAAGAACTATCCATACATCCATACAAAACACTTCCTTCATTAGTTCAAATGAAGATGACAAAGGACTTTTTCCTTCTCAAGGACTTACAACAGGATATTATTTGTACCTGGAATGCGCTTTCAAATTTTTCCTTCCACACAACAGATTTTCCATGTGGGTGACTGGATTTTCCACGATTTTAAATTGTTTTTAGCATGGCTGAACCCATGAGTGTCATACAAACTTTGTGATATTATGCCATTAATCTAGAAATCTGGTTTTTGTTTACTTACCTCACCTAATATTTATGAATAATGAATGACGATGATGTGATGAATGTCTCGGAGAGGAAGACTACAATTACATATTAACTTTTTTTTAAACAGACTTTGAGTCTACTTACCACGAGATCAGAATGAGAATCAAGCTTTTCCTTTTGAGTTTGTGAGCGCAATTAATAATTAAAATCCCATTTTTCATTGACGCAAGGATCAACGCTTAAATCACAGATTACATATTATTACAGTAAGTTAAGTGGTCCCACACTTTAAACCAAACACACGTAAAATTACATGACACACAGGTATCATCAACCAACTAGGAGCTCATGATGATGAAACTTTAAAGAGTTTAAAGGTAGACGACTAGAAGTGAATAGTAATTGTTATTCTCAATTGAATTGTCGATGTGAGTTCGACCTGCTAGTTTAGTTTACTTGTTTACAGGCTTTTTTGAAACCAAACTGATGAGGAGGATCACTTTTATGCTTCCTTGTTAAAATCGGCTTTGTACTAGTGACGGCAAGTTTTTATTTTGTGCTCTTCTCTCTACCTCTTCTGCATCTGTACCAGCACCATCCGCATCACCGACTGCAATGTGAACAAAGACTCGGTGAACGGTAAAATAAGGATTACTTCGTAACAGACTCCGTCGTCTTCATCTACTACTACTACTACTACCGGCCATAGGGCTCGCAATTTAATCAAAATCAAATGGTTGCACAAAAGAACATGATCGACAAATAGTTGGCGTTCATGTCAAAAGTCTACAGGCGCATAGTTATCGTTATCACATCACTTGCATCACCATCCCCCTTACTATTGAGAATGATGATGATGATTTTCACAAGTTCATAGTTCTCTTTGCAGGGAGAAAACTAGTTTGTGTTTAGTTAGCTTCATTCCATTGAGTCGGAATGCACGCATACCATTATATTTGAACAATGCAAAAACTGTAATAAGCACCTTCAGCAGCCAGAGTCAAAAGTTACGAAAAACTAATCAACCAAAAATTATTGAGTGTTTGAACTTGAACCTGAAATTGTATCATATCAATAATAATATGTATCTACCTAATTTAGTTGCTCCCAAGCTGTAATAATGAGGTATACCTACATGAATGCTAAACATGTTTGTTAGTTAAGTGGGTTTATTGTTTTGTAGAAAGTTACTCTAGTTTTTTGTTTGCATAAGAGATTGCGTCGACCGGAATTGTTAGGCATATGGCATAATAAGTTCGTTTTATATACTTGCGACAAATTATGAAAGAAAGTGTTCCGCCAATTTAAAGCCCACATATACTTTCCCTTGTATTTACAAATGTCGCAAATGGTTTGCGACAATTGTAACAGTAACATCAATTTTGAGCCGCATTATTTTATGTTTATAGGTTTTGACTTTGATATTGTATTTTTATGGTTGTTCGTTCCAAATTAAATGAAACAAAACGGCACTCATAACCGGGTGCATTAGGTATGATCCATAAACTTTTGAAAAAATGTAACCAGCTTTATCAGCTTTTGATGATGCACGGACATTTGTAGGTAAGTTATTATTAACGTGTTACTGTGCTAAACCTTTTTGTTTTTAGTTTGACTCAAGTTTATAAATCCCGTATGGATGTACATAGTATGTGTAAACATCTATGGTTTTCATGTCTCTAAACCAGTTTATGATCATTCGGAAGAAAACAGATAAGTTGCGTGACAGACTCAACTGGTTCTAGAATAGTAAAAAACCAGTCGACGACATCTACTTATCCGGATAAATGGCTTTATCGTCAGCAGTTTATAGATGAGGATGGCCCAAATAAAATGCTGGGATTCATGTTTGTAATGTGTTATAATGCTTTATTCAGGCAAATTTGATCATTGACGCTTCTTTGTTGGTCACATACATTTTGCTAAATGTGAAAGCAATGCCAAATTACAAACCTCAAATATATAAAAAAAAAGTTTGCCTCAAAACGAAATGATACCAGCCATGAACTAACGGTAACAAGACAGGAGAGAAGTGTGGCTTGTATTGCAGATACCGATATCGACTCGAAAATGCTGAATCATATTCTTCCAATTGAATGCACTACATGAGGGCAAATGGTGGACTATGGTCCATTGTTTCAGAATGCAGTATTTAACAGTAGAACAGTGGGAGAAGGTCTGCTGACACTGAATGGTACACTACAAGACTTTCTTTGTCAAGAAAGAACATGCTATATATTGTGTTTATATTTGTAATCGTATGCATAATATGTAAACTTCTGTTTTATTGCTTTCGTGTAATCTTGTTCTAATCAACCGTAAAATCATTTTCAATGAAACCGTAAGCTGTCAAACAAAATAAATCGATTTATTTATGTCTAACGCTAAATATACCTCAGATTGTAATGTGCCTGTCTGCCTGTTGACCTAGAGGTTATCCTTACATAATTACATCTAAAAAAGGATGTATTTCTGATTTTAAAAACGTTTTGATCACAATGGTTGTAAAAAGATTCATCTGCAATCTGACTTTTGGCTATAATACAAAACGAATGTACTGGTACTTCATGCACTCGTATTTATAAATACGATTGCATTGATTCGCAAATAATATAAAACACAGGGTTCGGTTCTCATAATTACACACCGCTAATAACGAACATTCATACCGGCAAAGTAGAAATATCATAAATAAGCCAGTACTACCCTTACCTAACTCTAAACCAACTATTTACTTGCATTGGTATTTATGTATGTATGTATGTATATCGGCAAAAAATGCTGGAGGGTACTAACCTTGATATTGAACTTGACTTTATCAATTTTGCAAATCTCTACTATCAACAGTGGCGTCTATTCCTAAGACTAGATTGGAGCGAAAGGTTCTTGCAATTATAAGAAGCATTTGGCAAGCGATACTATATTATTCTGATCTCCGAACTCCTTTCTAACAAATCATGTGCTAATCACGACGTTAAGCGAAAGCCTTCGACTTTGTGCTTACTTTACCACAAAGGATAGACACAGTCTACATAAATATGTTTGGGATACCAATCGAATTTTTATTCATACTCAATTTATAGCGAAAAATTCAAGCAAAGTTTATAAAAGATCAAAAGTTTATATTGGGTCAAAAAGTCAAGGCGATGTGGAATGACACTGAAAGCGAATATGAATATCACACTTCATTCAAAGCTTGCAATTATCCATGCAAATCTTTGGTGGCGGTGACTCATGCTTATCATAATATTTTTCATTTATATTCACCTAGGGTGGAAATAAGTGGTGACTGAATTGATTGACACGAGCAGCAGAATGACCGCTAAAGATACGCCAATCGAGTCAAGTTAGACTTTGGCACTTTAAAAAAGTCATAAAAGATTAACATGTAATCAACAAAGATCTCTTTTGATTCAACAAAGCCAAACGGAGATTTCATGGAAAGATTTATGCACCAACCCAGGAGCAGTGATCGGGCTACGATAACTTTTAACTAAATATCATCATCATTTATCGTGGAATTATACCTATCAATTCCAATGATTCGTTTACTGTTGTGTGTGTGCATCCAAATTGAATCAAATGCATTTTTGACTGTCTGGAGTAATAATTAGATAATGACTAACCGGACTGGGGTAACTTGAGAGAATTGTATTTAATTTATATGAAAATTGTAAAAACGCATGAATTTCACTAAAAATTGAAGAATTTCGAAACAAATTCCTTGTTCAATGCAGTCAATAATTATTAACACATTAATTAATTGTTGAGGAATGTATTCAAAACAACTTGCAATGCATTTTGCTGGACTTTTATCTGCACTAGCAATAAGTCGACATGATTCAATTCACAGCAAACATGAATTTAGAAGTGTCTAAAACTGCCCCTTCAGTAAACTAGTTATGAAATTTTGAATCGTGTTAAAGAATAAATTAAAAATATCTTACCTTCGAGTTAATGAGCCAAAATTTTGAAATCCACTATTACACCAAGTCTAATTGTAACAAACCACCTACAACTAGTAGAGATCAATAAAACTTTTCTAGATCCTATTTGGTAGATCCAACAACATATGTGTACAGATACAGAAACAAATTAAAGTTTTAAAACATTCCGATGAAACTCTTAATTAACACAACTCTCTGGCGTCCGTTTATAAGATAATCACTACGGTATAAAAAACAAGAAGGTATGAAACGACTAGATGAATCTTATTTAGTTCCAAAAATCAAAACAGTGAACATTTCTCCTTAGTTCAATAATAACGATCAGTCTCGCTGCAATAAATCAAAAAGTAGAACAAAGCGAGCTATTCCCAAACTTTGAGTACGTCTACGTAAAACTCAGACTCTGCAAAATAAATCATCTTCCTCAAGACGCGTGCACCAAAAGATGCAGGTTGGAGTAAGGAAAGTGAAAAGTGACAACTTTACTTTCAGATTCTTTATCGTCGTGACCATTTTTGTCACAACAGACATACATAATGATGATATAATTTGTGTCCTAGCTCAATACTGAGCAGGTCGTGACGCAGTTTGCAAATAAAAACAGGGAATTACAATATTAATCGTAATGGCTTTTGAATCTGTAACTACGATTGTAGAATTCGTGCTCTAATTTGTTTGCTTACATAATACCATCACAAACAACTATTACTTTCGTAGGCAGATGCAAGTTTGAAACCCCGGATTACAATCATTATTTGTGATTGTTACCTACTTATTTTAATTATTCATTAGATTTTTATGATATAATGAGCAATTAACGACAGCATGCATGACTTTGCTCTTGCTCCCTTTTAGCTTTGGCATTAATATACCAAGCCAATCTAGTGAAAACCTCGAGTTTCCATCAATGCAAAAATGGAAATAATGGATTAAGTGTTTCATTTTACTAGCATGCATGGTAAATGAAGGATAAGCTGAGCACAATAGTGTTAATGTATTCGATTTCACGAGAATCAGGAGTTGCAGTTAAGTTGCAACTTGGCCATTCTAAGCGAATTCGAGTCAATGAAATCAATTGATTAATTAAGCCCAGCCGTTCACAATCGCAGTAGTTATCCAACTCCAACTGGTGACGCAAGTATTGAACGTGACGGCAATGCACTAATTTAAAAAGAAGTCTGCTCATTGATTGGGGTCGAATTGGACATTTCTAGATTTGATCGTGATTAAGCAAATCAGTTGGCGGAAGCTTTTTGACTGATATAACTTTATTAAATACGGCAAAAGCTAAGCATGAATAAATGGTTTTATATTGTATATAACGCGAAGTGAAAAGTGAATGATTATGATTTTGGCATTTCCGTTCGTTTGTTTGTAAATGGTAACATATTTATTCACTAGAAATTTATTTGTTATATGTGAAGTCGTAAGGTACACCGGTAAACGGTATTTTTCCTTTTATAGCATTTGAATTTCAGCGTATCTGCACACAAAATGTCATCTATACATTTTTATAGATTCATACATAATAATACAATTCAATTACTCCATTTGGGATAATAATATATTTTACCAGAATTTAATTTTCCACTTTGATTATAATCCTAATTAATGTTCTCACATTCCTTCTTATTGGCCATTCATATAAGCTATCACTCTTCTTTGGTGCAATCCGAACGAAATAATAATTAGTTTTTGTTACCATTCCAGAACTGAAGTTGCGGTAGTATTTCGCGAATACAGGTTTCAAAAGTCACAGACTATTAACCATATCAATTCCATTCACATCATCAACCAACCTCAGTACAGCATGCGGAGAACGCTGAAATAAGGGCAATTTGTATATGCAGTGCTATTATTAATGTACCTAATTATTCCAACAGAATCATCATAATTTGTAATCAATCCATTAATTACACACATTCATAACTCAACACAGACGAAAGTGTCCTTGCTTGTTCCAGTTCCATATAATTTTACAAATATATCCTCGACGCTGACACAACCTATATCCTACATTAGAGTGTATTGTGATTAGCTGAGCATCAGTGGATGACTTTATTGATGAGGTGATTTGATTAGATTTTTTTGACTTAAATATATTTTTATAACCTGTACACAGTTTTTATCATTATTAGTCTAGTATAGAGCATAATGATACGGTACGCTTTGTATTCCTATGCGTAAATACATTTGTTTTTGCTAGTAATACTATCATTATTATCATTATAGCATGTGCTACAAATCATATCATGGTTGTTCCAAATTTTAATGTTATATACTTTAATTAGTTATAAATGTAAACTAACGGCAAGCACCATATCAAGTGGGTCTAAAAAATTAAAGCGTGTATCTATCGGACGATTATGGATGACGGATGTGTCGTAAAATTACATGACTATGATTCGCTATACACACTACACGTATTTTAGTTTTGTGTGGCTTTGGGCATCATATCACTCCTAATTTATTGTGGTTAGCGTTTCAGTATACATCACTTGCACTTGCAGTTTCATGTTTTATCCTAATAATAAGGTTAACTTTAGATCCGATCCGATCCTCCGATGAGGAGTTGTTACACTAGAGGAGTTACAGAATCATCATGATCATAATAATTATTCCGATACACTTAAAAACCCTGGTCGAAGATCTACGTCGGAAGTGATGCTTAATGCGCGTACTTACATTTCTTTAGTTAGTAAACTAATTAATTGCTACCTATTTAATCAATTAATTCTCCACAAACCAGTAATCTCTGCTGAGTCTGAAGTACGAGGTAAGAAAAGTATTACAATGAATGCAAAAAAATACAAATGTTTTACTAGCTCGAGCTCATACGTCTTACGCATCTTAATTCATCAAAGAATTTTTCTTGCATTTTGACAAGCTGCTTGAGGTCATGCTATTATTTGGAAATGTAAATCATAATATAAACATACTATCGTTTTAAGTTGCAAAAATGAAAACAGGATTTTAAAGAGAATACCGTCAAAATATAAGCCTTGCTAACAATACTGGAAGAATGTCATGAAGACAAAAGTGTAATGATGATGACGATGAAGACGAACTACGGGCGTAACACAACAAATCTCCAAGTCTAATAATGTAGAAAACGTAGTACACAGTCAATATTGGCAGATTTGGTTAGTTGGCATTAGTATGAATAACAAGGGTTTCATAATAATCATGCATCATAATAATATTATTCATTCAATAATGCATGATGAGGACTAGTTTGACAAATATGTGGATCATCATAGTATATCATATACTTCTTATCATCAGAGCAAGAACACAGGCACTACTAGGGAATTTCTTAGCTAACCACTTTTCACAATTGATCACATTCTGCTGAAATTGATTCTTGGAGTTGATGTACCAGTTTGTGTTGCTGATCTCTGTCTCTATAACCTTCGACTTTTAATTGTGGTACACATTATTTACTTCACTCGGAGAGAGATAGTTTGTGCTGTATAGGAACTTTAACGAGATACAGCAGCGTGAGTACAACTTGTTCATGTTGCATTCAAATTGCTTTTTTGTAACGGCAAGGAACAATAATTGCGGACGACTGCGCTGCTTTGTAAGGTGGGCATGGGAGTTTTTCAATTAGAAAAGAGAAGAATCTGAAGGCGGATTGGAAAGTATGCCGCTCTGCTCAGTGGGAACCATTCCAGAACACGTTTTGCGAACGGAATCGTTGATCATGCTAAAGTTGGACAAATGAAGAAATGAAGAAGGTTCATTAAGATTGGCAAGAAGGTCTATAGCCCAGCAAAACGGTTTAAGCATTCTTCATAGTCTGGAGGAATTTCAAAAAGCTCTTCTTTTAAATCGTCACGGAAGGCAAATTCCTGGAATGTTATTTTAGCTGTGATTGTAGGCAATATTGGAATTTCTGAAATGCAAAATATAATATGAGTATCATAATATTTGGTTTGCAAAATTACAGGATTGTCACAAAAATTCACAAATGGTAAATACATAATACTTTACCTATTTTAACAGGAAATCCAGGAGGTAATTTCATTGTGACAAATTCACGCAGTTTCTTCAAATGTTTGAAAGGAGTAACAACTTCCAAAATATTTAGCAGCATTTCAACAGTCATTGGAAAGTCCTCACTCTGAATTTTATAAATCAAACTTTCGTCAGAAATAAATTGACATATTTTTATGGAAAGTAAGGACGTTTATCATTTACTAAACGCTTACCATTGCTAATGTTGCCTTAAAAGCTTTAGATGAGACTTTAGAATTGAGCGGCCGTCCTAAATGTGGAGGACTTCCAGGTACAGCACGAATGTATTCTTCCCAAGTAGCTTTTGGTTTTGGTGGCTTAGGTAAAGAAGGACGAATGACTAAATCTTCCATCTACATCAAAAATGGGAATCTATTAGACAATGCGTCAATATCATTTTCAAAATGACCTTTATCTAGAGCCACTGCTTACTTCGTCGCAGAATCGTGATTCTGGATTTGTTTTAGTTAGTGTTTCTAAGACAGGCTCTTTATTCTTTGCGAGATCTTCCTCTGTCAAGTGCTCTCTGCGTTTTTTCGTTTCCAAATTGATACCTTGAACACCATACACATCGGCATGAAACTGTCCTACTGTTTCTCGTTTATCTTCACGAAAAATCCATCCGGACTGAGATCGAGTGAATTCCACATCCTTTGTTACTAGTTGTGCAACAATTATATCCGTACTCATAAGTAGATTTACTTCTTCATCTGAATCTGGCATGGTCGTCTGTTAATTAAAATAATAATGTTATACTCTGAAAACGAAATACATGATAGGTGGATGCTTGAGAATTAATTGATAGCACATACCCTGTGGGACATTAGCTGATAAGCTTTGGCAGCATTATCCATCACCACAAGGGAATTGCCGTTATTGTTATTCCTAATTTTTCTGTTGGTTAGGTTGCCCCTGAATAAGAACGAAATGTCACCCCGTTCCCATTTCATATCATTGAAATCCACTAAAGTAGTATCGAGCCTTATGGAGGAACCCTTTTTGTGAATTTTGCAAATATCTGATGGTAATATGCGCGACACTAAAGGCACTGAAAAATTAAAACAACTTTTTTAATATTTCAGAGCAAACAGATTTTAGAAAGTCAACTAATTTATTTATAGCTCAATGGAAAACTTACCCCAACTTTGAAAATCCCATTTGAGCTCCATATAAAAATCTTGAATACGTTCCAACGCTTTAATCAGATGAGGTCTCCGTGATGACATTTGTTGTTTTAGCTGTTCCCTCGACTTAGACAACAAGGCAGTAACTGGAAATAAATAAGGTGTTTTATAAATGCTGACACATTACTTTTAGAAAAAGTAGTTTTAGTTATTATTAACTCACTCATATGTCTATTGCCGTAACTCACTCCCTCAGCTAAGCTACTCCAACCATTCAAATTTCTAGCTTTCACTGGAGCATTCCGATTTAATAATTGATTGGCACACTCTGCAACAAATCAATCATTATTTATAGTTCAAACCTGATGGTTTAATCATTATCAAATGCTTTAAATTAAAAGTAAATCAACTAACCGCTGTGTCCCAGCATCAGTGCAATATGGAGAGCAGTATTACCTAAAATTCGCAAAAAAATTAACCTCAAGAATTTAATGGAACCGTACAATATTATCATGATGATACATTTATTAAAACGTTTTCTTTACCATGAACATCCTTTTGGGCAATATCAAGCCCTTGATCCAAAAGTGTTTCCAATTCATTTCGATTATCTTCAAACGCAGCCTTGTGTAAAGGGAAAGCTTTAGTGTTGTCGACCGCGTCTTCATTATTCACGTCCCCAGCTTCAGTGGCACTAGCTACAGATTTTGAGTTCGGATGATCACCGTTAATTTCATCCCCTTCATCTTCCGAACCACTGAAAAATTCTTGCTCTTCTTCGTTATCCATCTTAACAAAATAGTTTGTAGCCTTTATATTCTAAAATAGAAAAAGAAAAGTGATAAATGCTTTACTAAATCTTTATTCACCATTCAAAAATATTCAAATTTAATGCTCAGCCTTAGCATTACCTAAGGAACTTTGATGAGAATACACCACCCTACAGGTTTGACGACTATCTAACCAAAAAGAAAGTTTGATTGATCCCCAGGTAGTCAGAGACGATATATTTGCAGCGTCTCCTAATTGATTACTGTGTGAATGGCATATTCTGCATCATTGGTGGTTCAGCTTTACTTATCACCGGATGAGATATCCAAAATGTTGGGGCGTCTTACTCATCATTACATGCTTATCATGGAGAACAGAAATGACTCATCTCACTCTTTCGCACAAGTAACTTTCTATATACTCCGTAGGGATTGGGTGAACTTGGTGGTTTGGTTTTTGGCTTGGCTTTACATTAATAACTTTGGACTATGACGGTATTATAGACAATGCTATTAATATCATTGTTCATATTATATCCATTAAATTCTTATTTCAAGGATTATTCGGGTAGCATTACTAATTTTGTTGTATTCTTTACAATTATTGGAATAAAAAATATTTCAAATATTTTTGTTCAAATATTATTGCTTTGTGTTGTAATTGTAGCCTTGTTCTCCGACCTATACAGTACTTACTGCTGGGATTGAAGTGACTTATGGAATATTACTAAACTGGTATATAATTAGAGATAGAGGACAGGTGAGAAATGAAGAGGATTGTACTTTTTTTACACTTTTATTCCATACATAGTCCTCCAGTCAGAGCCACCCAGTCAGTCAATGTCCACCTCAAATTTCGCGTAATGCACAAAAATCTTTTGCACTTTTCCAACAACACCAATTCATTCCTATTGTTATTGGTGCAATGAGTGCAGAAATGTATACTTTTTATTGAAAAAAAAATTGCTGAAGAACCTCTCCACACATGCATTACACCATAACATGTAAATATAGTGGGGCACTACTACTGCTCCACTGCAACAACTTCAAATCAAGGTATATCCTTATATTACACTTAGGACTACATGCATGCATGTACGCAATTAAGGAATGTGTATAGTTGACTACAATCTACAATGGTTGATGTTGATAGCATTCAATCCACAGCGGAAACTACTTTTTATTACCTTTTGCATACATGATACCTACATACTATGCTTTTTGTACAGAAAGGTTATACTATTAAGTAGTCTCTGGATTTTTAGTATCATTTACTTTTGGCTTGTCCTGATGATCCTGTTCTGATATGGAATTGGAAGGGAGTATGTATGTATGCATGTGTGTTCCATTGCGATCTGGCACATGTGTATGTAAGTCAAATTACACAAGTTAACAGCAGCAGCAACACAGCACCATCATATCACCCAAAAGTGGATGGTGGTATCGTATCGTGCTCTGAAAGAAGGGTGCATGTATCCATTATCCATATAGTATGCCCAATTTCTAACATTAGAGAGCATTATCGCAAACACTATGCATGCATGGATACCTTATGGATGTCAGCCACTTTTATCTGTGTGCCATCATATATGGTTTGGCGAATTTGTTGGCTATATAGTGACTTGGCTGTTGAGAATACCAAAATTGCACAAAATGCGAATGGGATCCGATATTATGGTTATAAGATGCGGATGGATGGACGAGAAGAGGAGGACGCAGACGGTGCTATGAATTTGATGCTGATATTATGATGGTAGTAGACAGAGCAAAAATGCTCTTCTGAAAGGAAGTAGCCCATGTACCGTTCTTTGGATGGTAAAGGCATCCATGAATCAATTCATTTGCGAGTAGTGGAACGTCTAACTTTCGTCTTCTTTGCAGTGGCAACGGCAACTGGCTTGGCTTCTTGAGGTCTTCCGCATGTACATGTCACTGCGGGTAAATTTGAGGAGTTGTATAATATGGAAGTTTGGTTTGGGTTTTGCAACATTGTGTAAAGCAATTTTAAGTACATATTCCATCATTATCATTGCACAATGGATGAAAAAGTGAAGTAAGCCCTGTTGGATTTCTCTAATGTGCGTTTACAATGTAATAAATTTGTTGAACTTGCGTGTTCAGGGGAAACTTTTTTATTTCGCTAATGGATTGCAGGGGCGTGTGTGTGTTGCCAAAAATAGAGACGAATATGCGCTGATTTTATATCATATAAGTAAACTAGACCTGCAAAAAGTATCTTGGATGGAATTCGGTTTGATTTCCTAGTAGGTATATTATGCATGTGAACTTGCAATTCCTAAAATGGCTTTTACGGAAACACATCTACACTATATAGTAAACCTAATTTTGTATATACGGTTCGCGACATTCAACGGAGGAAATTATGTAACTGCTTCATATACTACAAGGTATATTATGTGTAATTTAACATTCACATGCAAATTTTTGGAGTTCATCAGTATTCTAATGTGGTTGCTATCAATTTGTTTTACAGTAGTTGCTTTTGCTGTCAAATACTGTAAATGTTGGGTTATAGCAGGCAATACTTTTTCTGTTGAACATTCATGAATGAGTGACAGTGGGCATCAAATGAGGACAAAACGGGGAAAGGTAAGCTATAGCTGTCAAAACGTGAAAGGAAAGTTAGTACAGATTGGGGCAACTTGAAACACTTTTCTTCTGACACAATATCAATGGAACATATTGAAATAGTGATTAAATTAGCCATTTACATCCCTTTTAACAATACTTTTATTTCAAGCATTATCTTTTACACAACTTCAACTTGGCTTCAACAGTTAGTGTGCTCCATCAACCTTCCATTTGCAGGTGGAAATCCATAGTTATTAACCAAAATTTCCAAAAGAGCCATAACTTCAGGATCTGGAGTGCGAGTTCTAGTCCAAATATGCATCGTTTCATAGCGGTAATTGTCTCTGACTAAGCAGCCGAACTGGATGAACCAGTTTGAGTAGTCAATTTGCACAATTACGGAATCTGCTTCAGCTGTAAAACAATTGACACAATTAATCAAACCCTATAAAATGCCTGCATGTAATTTATACACAGGTAAATTTTAAAACTAAACATCTTTCTTCGTTTTCATAAACAATTACCGATTTCTCCATCCACAACTCCTACCATATTCCAGATAGCTGGGTTCTTTTCCGTTACATGAATGTAATCAACGCTTTCGCTGGGAATATCTGTTCCATTGGGGAACATGATATATCTATTTTATAAAAAACGATATACTTTACATCAGATTCAGAAGGTATTAATAAGTTTACATCTTCACTCATAAATATATCATACCTTTCATCTTCTCTGATCTGTAGGAAAGAGCTGTCAGACCGGCTAAAATTAGCTTCAAAGCAGCGATACAACAGAGGCTTTGCGTCTGCTGGTAGTCCAGTGTAAAGCTTGTAGGGGTACCAGGTTCCGAGAAACTATATGAATGATTCCGTTTAAGTAATGAATTTTAACCCACATGCAAAAGGGATTTATAGAATGTTTTAATTTAATATATGAGAGAAAGAAAGATGTAAGCGTATTTTTAATTTTTCAACTAACACTGTCAACCGAAAAATTGAAGACTGGTGTGACCAATCCCGTATGTATGCATGTCTGATTTGCTTGTCCAAAGCATGTTCCTGCTGCAGAAACTAGAATCAGAACAGAAAACAGAGTACGCATATCGTAAGATTGCATTTTGGCTTAATTAGAAAGTAAAAATTATTTTAAAAATCAAGTAACGAATGCAGAACAATGATCTGATTTTGACTGCTCGAAAAAATTAGAAGCACTGTTTTTATCCATGGTCTTCAGAGTGCAGATACCGTCAGCGGTTTTGGCGTTCAAGAGTTATAAGATAAGATTCGATATCAGTATCTGATACAAATTTTGATAGCGGTTGTAAAAGGCGTGTTGATCTACATTATTATTATATGTCACTCACTTCATGGCCGCAACAATCAATCATCGTAAATAACTACTCTCTTATTGCTGAAGTGTGAATGGGAAACTTACTCGGAATTTGTATGATAATAATTGTCAGTTCGAATAATTCAAGTAGATGGTAGTTTAGCCTTAAAACCTGAAGTGTAGGTTAACTTTAGTACTTAAAAATAACACCTACTTCAAAATTGGGTGTTTGCAGACATTGATGTACATTGACAACTTTATCACGCCACTCCAATATTAACCCTATATGTTAAAATATTGATAATTTATAAGGTATAGCTTAACAACTGTTCCATGTAAATTTAACCTGATCTAAATGTTGTGTATGGTTAGAATGAGTCTAATCTTTCGAAATGCGTAGGTCGGGTAACCCGACTCTGGTTCCTACTTTATGACAAGAGACCAAAGTCAGCCAGGCAAATAATAATTTTTTGTTTCCCGTTTAATTGGTTGACATATTATGGAAGTTTTTGCATAGACATTTGAAATGATATTTTCATTATTTGATTTGAAGCTTGAACTGTCATAATAAACTTGTTGGGAAACTTTCTCCATCTCCAAACATACGTATATAATGAAAACTAAACGTAGGAATATGTATCAAAACTTAGTTGTAACATTTACCTACTACGCTGTCAATGTATGTTCCACCGCACCACAGGGAGCTTTGAACGAGAAAAATTATTTGTGTTACCTTCTCGAGCTTAGTTTTAAAGCATTGGACTTAATTGAGGTAGTTGGAACATTGATTCATTATATTTTATTAGTGCTATGAAAAAACAAACTATTAAAATGCAGAAATATCCTTTTCTTGTGTCTATTTATTTTTACGAGTTTACTTTTGTTCTTAAGTGCTGTATTGCTGATTGCGAGTTCCGTTAAATTGTTGCAAACTTCAAGGCATTACATTAGTCTAATTCGCTAGACATTTAGCTTTATATTGGGAAAAGTATTGAAGTTGCAAATTTGGAGACACGCTGGATAGATGATTAACAAGCTATTCTGTCGGAATCTTTTGTTTCAGGAAGCTACCTCCTTCCTCGTAAATCAGTTTAATGATTTCATTGCCCTACACCTACATTAGGAGTACTCTTCCTTCCTGAATACGAAAGAAGTCGGCCAAGGATCTGCATCAACTATCAACTTCTTAAGCCTTGCAATATGCTGCACATTCAACATTGTAGCAAGTTTCCTTGCAGTTTGGATATACCTATACACTCCTTGTCACAAGCAATTTAGATGTAAGCGGTTGACATTCAAGATTCTGGTCTTCTTGTGGTCATGAAAATGATGCAAATTATTTCAATGTCGCTGCATGAAGAAAAAAATATTTTAAGAGATGTCCACATATGTAACTACTACTCTTTGCGCTACCCATTCACGCAGATCGCATGAGAAGCAGCAATAAATTGAAATCTGTCTGAGCTCA
Source organism: Orchesella cincta (assembly GCA_001718145.1). Taxonomy (NCBI): domain Eukaryota; kingdom Metazoa; phylum Arthropoda; class Collembola; order Entomobryomorpha; family Orchesellidae; genus Orchesella; species Orchesella cincta. Next base: position 6,039 of record LJIJ01000230.1, on the reverse strand, counting down.
TGTAATCTTTAAAGAATAAAAAGAATCAGAATCGACTATTCATAAGATTACATCAGCTCAGTACAATGGCAAACTTATCAAGTAACACACAAACAATAATCCTTAGCAAAGGGATATATAAATAATCCCAGCAACATACGACCCGACATGACACGAACACACGGCATTTCAACTGGAACACACGGCATTTCCACTTTAATCAAAACCTACAACTTTGGATATCTCACTTTCAATCTGTAATTTACTCGCCTTTTATTTTGGCAATTAGTGAAATGAGCTTGTGAAGACAATCCATTTAATCTTCATCCACAATCATCACGAAACTCAGGGCTATTCTGAGAACGATATGGTATAGAACCCCTAACTCTACCAGCATGCATTCATTCATTCATTCATTCAAGTAAGTTGGTAATTGCATAAAATCAAGATGAACAAGGTATATATTGTTAATTGTATTTGGTGACTGCGGAAGAAAACACATCGCATAGCTAGCATTCGCGTGCAAAATTGTTGTGTCATTCGTGACCGTAAATTTTGAACTTTATACGGCGATACGTGTATGAATGTAAATAACAAGGGAGCAAAGCCTTTGATTTGATAATGTTATGTACCAGCAAATAAGTCATATTATGTATGAGCAAAAATTGACGGTCATTTGCTTCAATTTAGCGATCGTGTCCTGTCATCTGGTGTATCATGATGGTGTGGTGTATAACACATGGACGCTAACGCTCTAATCACTCCTCCAACAACGACATGTAACATCTTGATGACCTTCACAAAGGTGAAATCAGAAACCAATCCACTCCAACATCCAACCACATCAAAAAAAGTCATTCCTCAAGATATATACTCTGTAATTTAAAATGGATTCAAATCCAAATCCAACACATGCCTTTCCTTTTCCACAGTATTGTTTTTCCTATCGCTCCAATTATTAACTACACAATAAACATACTGATGATTTTGTAAACGAAATATATGTAGCATTTAACTACAGGAAGTATTGTATACTGCCAGCATGTGTCCCTGTGACAACGATCATTTGAGATCAGTGCAAGTCGAATCCAACACTACAAAGGTACTTTTAGGTCATTTTGATGACCAGTACAAGTTCTATACAGTAGTGTATGAATATATCTGAGTGCACAGTCATATGATGACAAAGTGCTGATACCACACTGAATTGTATGATAAACCCTGAGCACACAGTCATATGATGACTAAGTGCTGGTGACATACAACGAAGTAGATAATTACTCCTGAGCATAAAGGTCATTTGATGATCTAGTGCTGGAACTCCCAAAACAGTACTAGGAAATACTGAGAATACTCTATATCAGCAACAATGTCGGAGAATAACCGAACCCCTACAGTCCCCCAAATAGTACAGAACTTCGAATCCGGCAAATCAGCTGAGGAAAATGCACACAAAAGAAAATGTAGGTCCCCGTTAAGCAAAGACGAAGAGGAACTGGACATGAAAGCGTACATGAAGAAGCTGTTCAACGATAATGCGAATGAAAACAAGGCATTACACAAACAGCTGTCAGAGGACATTGGTGATCTGCGCAATACAATCACGGAGAACCAGGCAGTCCTGCAAGGTCAGATAGAGGAGCTTAAGCAAGAAAACCAAGGTCTGAAGGAGACGCTTAGCCAGACAAAAGCGGAACTTGTGGAGACACAAGTAGGCCTAGCAGAGGCAAATGATAGGATCCTGCGATTGGAAGAAAATGCGAACAAGAACACACTAATTATAAATGGAGTTCCGGAAGCTGCCGGTGACACAAATGAGACCTCGGCCATGAGGGTGAACGCCATTATAAGAGATCAGCTAAAACTCACGAAGGTGTGCCAATCGGCAAGAAGGCTAGGTCGGGATCCGTTAAACGGAAAGCCACGCCCCATATTGGCATACTTCGTGTCCCAAGACGACCGGTTCCTCGTTCTCACAAACAACAGAAAGACAAACCCTGGGATTTTTATCGGGCCAGACTATCCACGGAAGTCCGCAGAGTGCGCAAGATTCTCAGAGATGAGGCAAAGAAAGCAGAGGGGAGAGGAGAAAAGGTCAAGTTTCTTTGGAAAATTATAGCATTGTGATAGAAGGGGAAGAACGTCACTGGACATATTTCCAGTCGCGCAATGACATCGACCAAATGGATTTCGGTTCTTCCGCATAGGAAGTCGGCCGGCTCACACACGCACACACTACGAAAAATTTGTATATAGCCCAATCCCCAAACACTACACTCACAAGCAATGAATGCGATGTCGCTCCAAAACTTATACCTTCATCCAGGCAACTCAAAGCTATCTTTTGGAACTGCCACGGCTTCAAGAACCTCTTCGATCTGGATGAGAACGAAAAAACAATTATAACTTCTGCGTCCATAATAGGACTTACTGAGACTTGGATAGAATACGATATTAGGACCTTGCCAAAATTCCTCAGCAATTACGACATTATATCAATACCGTCCACTAGGGACAAGAAAGCAGGGCGGAGCAAAGGTGGTATAATACTATTGTACGACAAAGATAAATTTAGGCATGCTGAGACGCTGGACGCATGCAATCATTGGATAATCAGCAAATTAGTGGACCACAACGGTGGAATTATAACGGTTGCTTGTACATACATCCCCCGCAGCCATCACACAATAGCCTAATCTCAGAATTTGCGGAGTCTCTTGAGCTTTATGCCTTCAACTTAGGTGACAACGTCTTGGTCGGAGGGGATTTTAACGCTAGAATAGCAAATACGACGACAATATCCTATGGCCAAACAGCGACCTCTGAATTCTACAGCCCAGAAACTCCCGCGATTTCACTCGAAACCCCGCGGCAAAGCTCTAAAAAAAGCTTTTGCGAATTAGGACTACTCCCACTGAACGGGTGTAGCACATCGGACCCCGAGGGGGAGTACACTTTCATGAGAAGCGATGCCTGCAGCGTCGTTGACTATATTTGGATACCATTCAAGTTCTTGCCATCTTTCAGAGATTTTGCAATAGAAGAAATTAGCAGATCACCAACCCACTGCTGTTCTCCTTGATTGGCCGACTTTCAACTTCGCGCATTCTTTGCCACCGACAAACTGCAGCCTAGAAAGAATCCAGAAACTTAGATGGGTACCTGAGAACGTGGAGGCATTTACAGACCATCTTGCTAACAGCGTTACAGATCCTGAAGAAACGCAGGGTTATTTATACAACCAAATAACCAAGGCCATTTTCACGCCGCGAGTGCCACAAACATGATATACAGTTTTCGCCCTGGTACAAAGGTCCCCAAAGCAACCCCCATGGTTTGATAGTGATATTAGGGATGCAAAGAAAAGCTTACGGAGGGCAAAACGAAAATGCAAGAAACACAGATACACTGAAGAGCGCCGTAAGGCCTGTGCGGTAGCAAAAGAAAATTACGAAAAGCTTGTAACACAGAAGAAAATGTCCTACTATGAAGAGATACAGAACAAAATGTCCACAGCAGCCAACCCAAAAGACTTTTGGTCCACCGTTAAGCTACTAAGAGGCTCAACGCGCAGCGAATGTCCCATTGAAAAACCAAAATGGGAATCTTTCTACAATGATGTACTCCCTGCAAGATCCCCTGATAATACTAAGTACCAAGGTGTCATCCACCCAAAGCTGGATCTTGACATATCTACGCACGAGATTTACGAAGCGCTTAAAAGCTAAAGTCGAAAAAGAGCCCGGGCCTTGACGGTATAAAGAAATGAATTTCTCAAGAGCCTCCCCTCATCATGGATCAAAGTAGTTAAGTCCCTCTTCAACCGCATGCAGGCAGAAGAATGTATCCCCAAGGATTTGATAGACATAGAAGTCGTCATGCTGTATAAGAAAGGTGACCCAAATGATCCCAGAAACTACCGTGGCATCTCGCTTATCAACACCATTCTGAAGCTGTTCACAAGCGTTATGTTAAGCCGCTTAGAAGAGTGGGCAGAGAGTTGCGGTGTGCTCCCGGAATCTCAAGCAGGTTTTCGTAAGGAAAGAGGCTGCGTTGACCACATCTTCACTCTGGAAGCAGTCGACAAATATCCAAGAGACGACTCAAGAAAAGAAGGCTTCATCTGCTTTTTGTGGACTTTGCAAGGGCGTTCGACTCGATAGACCATAAGAAACTTTGGAGCCGCCTAAACGCACTAGGAGTCAGCGCAAAATACATTCGAATATTTAGAGACATGTACAGCAAAGCCACAATGCGAGTGAGAACGAACTTCGGGCCCAGTAAACGATTTGATGTTGCAGAAGGAGTCCTACAAGGAGAACTGACAAGCCCGATCTTTTGCACTGTTTATCAGTGATATAGAAGACGTCCTTAGGCAACTAGAAGTACAAGGCATTCGAGGGTTTAATATTAACCATAAAACCACAATCCACGTGCTGGCATACGCCGATGATCTCGTCATCCTTGCTGATTCGCCCTCCAACCTACAGCTGAAACTTGACCGCCTCTCTCAGTACTGCGACGAAAAAGGCCTTACTGTCAACGTAGCAAAGACCAAGATCCTTATTTTCTACCACTGCCATCCCAAAGCGCCAACGCTCCATAACTTTGTGTATCAACAAGAGACTGTAGAGATAGTAAAAGAATTCACGTATCTAGGAATTACGTTCTGCTGCTGTGGCAAATTCCATAAGCACCTCTCAGCGTTAAGGTGAAGTGCGCAAACGCGGCTGGTTCAATTATCTCCGTCATTCTCAGAAGCCGAACCCACGACTGGGACGTGGTTACAAAGCTTCTAGACGCCCTGTTGCTCTCAATCCCACTATACGCTGGCGAGATATGGTCCTTAGAATTTGTTGAAGACCTAGAAAGAATCCAACTGAACTTCCTCAAACGCCTCCTCACGCTTCCCCAATATACGCCGGGTTATATGCTGCGACTAGAAACTGGGGTCAAACACATTATCTCAACAGTGCTGATTAGAGCCTTACGCTGGTGGGTCAAGGTGTCTAAACTCCCTTCATCAAGAATCCCAAGAACTTGCTTAGAAGAACTGACTTTACTCCTTTTAAGAAAAGCTGCCCGTCATGGTTACAGCGAGTGCAGAGCCTTCTTGAGAAATGTGAGGTCCAGGATAAAGTTGACATCCTCGATCTACTTAGCGAAGATAATGAAGCTGCCGTAGTGTATGCATGGCTTGGCTCAAGAAATAATATGTTGATGTTGGATACAGAGAGATTGGACCGCGATAACTCCGGTTTTAGCTCCCTGTACGGAAGGATGAAACTTAATTTCAGAGAGGAGAAATATTTAAGCTACCCGATCTCCTTCCATAAGAAACGAATATTTGCACAGCTTCGCCTACACCCAGATCGTCTGAACTTCCTGAGTCTCTACGTTGACCGCAGCAAAACCTCCTTCAACCCTACGAAATACTGTACGATATGCAACCAGAAAGATAATGACGACCTGTTCCATATCTTCTGCAAATGTAACATATACGATTCTCACCGGAGAGCTCTGGCTAGCATAAGCAACCCTCCATCCTGCACTCTGACTAGACGCTTCTTCCACAAAATTTTTCAGTACAAACATCCGGAAGATGTACACTCAATCTGCCTTTTCATCCGCAGTGCCCTCAGAGAACGCAGTTTACACCCGGATATAAGTGACATATAAGGACCTTACAACAACCCCCTCAACTCTCCTCGCGACACGACATACTTACGCACTTATATTTCATTATATATTATTATTACAATTTACAATTTATTTATTTATTCACATATATAATATTATTTCCCCATTCGTACTTCATGTAAATATGAATTCGTGCAATTTGTGTGTGGGCTGTGGCCCTCTTCATGCAATAAAACTAACTAACTAACTAACTAACATTGTGACGTTAACTTATCTACCCTAGACTTCTTCTCCTAGACTAGATCTTCACAAGAAAGAGATGGAATACACAGGTAAATATAGGTTTCAAAGGAACTACATATAGTTAGGCATATACTGATGTGCGTGGAATGTCACATGAAACCCAGAGAGAGATAGAAA